>CM057138.1:20449817-20631504 GCA_029964075.1 Patiria pectinifera | reverse complement strand
ATAGTTATAATGGTAATTGAAAGGGTTTACATAAGTTCACATATATTTTAGTGTTGGCTTTTTGGACTGCCTCGGTTTTTGAGCAGGTAGTCAGATTCAGCCAACACCTCTGGAGTTGTCTTGTCACATCTCCGATCCCCCCTCTCCTCATCACCCTACTGAAAGTGCTTATCAGAGTTAAATCTAGTCCTGAGACAATCACTTGCCCTAATGTCACAATCTATTTAAATGAGCTATAACAACGGTATTATCTTTCTAGACCATTATCATATTCCGGCTATATTGATTTTTCCCATTCAAATCAACGTAACCAAAGCGAGGTTAGAGGAAAAATAGTCTGGTTCCATTTTGCACAAAAAAACATCATTCACTACTGCTTTTGGATATAGGGAACATGACTGAAATGGTGGCACATTATAAAGGTCTATTGACCAGTGAAGGACTTGCAATGGCATCGACAACTATCTTGCACATTACATTTAAATTTTCACGAGCATTATGATCAACAAAACAGGTTTTTAAGTACGGAAAACTTCCATTACTAGTTATTTTGTCCAGATTTTAAAATTAATCCAGCCCTGCCTTGTGTTCGCAAAGGTTGGGCAATAAATGCATCATCGGGTTTCAAAGAAACGAATGTATTTGGCAAAATAAAAAAAATCTTATCCGTCGTAAAACTGAAAGTGCACATGATAAATCCAACTGCACTTAGAATTTTAAGAACACAGGAACAACTATGCTAGCAGCCTCATCAGGACGTTTCTGATTAGATGTGCAAAAGATGCCAATGGTTTCCAAGTTGATGCTTTGTTATCAAAGAGTTGCCATGGTTACCATCAGAGTTTGGATTCAGGTGACCAATCAGTTGTCTGTCGGAGAGAGAAAAAGGGGAATTAAGACTTAAGGTACACACAAGAAGGTCATCAGTGCGTGATCACACTGACCACAAGTCCTTCTGGTACTTCAACATGTGTATATTAACAAGTGTATATTAACCAGGCTTGTTGTGAAATACAGGATGGTCCCCCCCCCCAAAAAAAAAAACCCCACCAGAATGGCATACTTCCACTTCCCTTAGTCTCAAACCATGTATACCAATGCATGAAGAATCTTTTAAGAAGAAAAATGAAACCAAGATCGCCCCATTTGGTCCAGTAGTGTTTGTTGTAGAGCCTATTTTAAGATGCAAGGTACGCGGGGGCCATTTTTGTACCGATGAATTACTAAACCGTGCCCGGGAATTTGACTTACCAGTGTTGGAGGTCTCGAGGCCGGCCTCGGCCTCGAGGCCGGCCTCGAGGCCGATTTTCATGGCCTTGGCCTCGGCCTTGGCCTCGGAGGTGCAAGGCCTCGGCCTTGGCCTTGGCCTCGGAGCCTTTCGGCCTCGGCGAATCGGTCGAGGCCGGCTCGAGGCCGCCCATTTTGATGTGTTTTCTATTCTAATTAATTTTGATTTTTTACCCTATCAAACCCTCGAGATTCTACCGCAGTGGGTTCCGTGAAACGAACGCATATACAATGTACGCACGAATGAACTGGAAATGGTTGCATTGAACGTACTCGACTCACGTACGTAGCATCTTCGCCTAGCCTGCGCTTCAGCTTTCTACGTGCGTGCAAACGTTATAACTGTTACCGCGTGCCAGACTACATAAGTCTGGCACCAATCCCATCTGCATACAATAACATGTGGTAGTAGACTAGTCTGGTTGCAGTATTGTACAACATTTTCTCGTTTCGCCTCTGTACCCCGACCTTTAAAAGTGATTTGCGGCAAGGAGCGGCAAGCTTAATTATTTTTTTTTTATTGGCCACTGTTTCAGTAAAAGTCTGAAATTTCTGGGTACGATCGAGTGTACTAGTCCGTACCATTTTTTTTTCATAAAGATATGATAAAAACAGTTACGATTTATCAAGTAGATTTTATTTTTACACGGTGATTTAAATGAAAGTTCCGGCTCACACGGTAATGTTTGGCGCAAATGGTCGATATGGAAAGCGCGATTTCAGAATTCGTTTTTCCATCCAAATGAATGCGAAGTTCTGAATGAATGTTTTAATAATAGGAATCAGTATTCCTCGTGGTACCAGGATACTTTTTTGTATTTTTAGAGCCATGTTGATACTTATTACATGTATAAGCACGGTTTGAAATTGACTAATTTTGCGTGGTTACAGATATACGGCCAAAACCTCTGGACTCCCCACCTCTTGCCATGATCTTTAAATTCTTCGAAGCCATTGGATTCAAATCGGATGATCCGAGAATTCATGGTTATTTTGATGAACTGAGTGATATCATGCACGCATGTTCGGTGTTGCCGTGTTGTTTGGAGCGGGATTGGCCATTGCCAGACTTTGTCTGGTACCGCGGTATTAACAATGATAACTCGTGGACACTTATCCCGTTGTGTGGAGCGGGATTGGAACTATGCTTTGCCCGTGCGTAACGGCGGGCCGTCTGGCATTGTCTGGTAGCATCGCGGTGTTTGCTCGGCGCGCGCCTGGACAGTGCGAAGGTCGGGGGGGGGGGTCGAAACTTTTTGGTTATGAGTGGTTAAAACCTGATTCAAAAATCAAGTTGTTGTTTATTTAATGGGGATTCCTATGATATTAAGCATTTTGATAGGTTTTGAAAATAAGATTTATAAAACATGCTAAAAGTAAATGATGTAAATCTTACAGAATAAAAACTCAAAATTTGGCCATTTAAATTGTTGTATCTCCAAAGGGCAAACACCTATGAGCCTGATTCAAACGCCATTGATTTTGTTGTGTAATTTGCTTTCAGTGATACAAAACTTGAGATTTCTTACCTAAAAAAATAAAATTCGCCGGACTCCCTACAAAAGGAAACCCATTGCAAGCTGTAAATTTGTAAGCCAGGCACTCCAAAACTCAGTGAATTCAAATAAAAAGATGTTAAAACTCCAACATAATCTTAGCCTTGTTTTAGTGATTTATATTGTATTACATGTTTTGACAGCCGGCCTCGGCCTCGGCCTTGGCCTCGGAGGTGGTGGCCTCGGCCTTGGCCTTACGGTTGTGGCCTCGGCCTCGGCCTCGGCCTTGGCCTCGGAGGTTGTGGCCTCGGCCTTGGCCTCGGCCTCGGAGGTTGTGGCCTCGACTACAACACTGTGACTTACATTGTAATTGATGGAGGGATTATGTAATAATACCCACATGAAAGAAGTGTGCTTCACAAAAAAGGCTCTGCAGCAAAAACTACTTGACCGAATCGGGATATTCTGGTATCATAATTACTTTCTAAACTAATAATGTCCTCTCAGATTCGAAAAGTCTGATTTCAGACAAAAGTCTGAAAAATCTCATGCATGCAAATCACAATGAAAAAGTAAAAATACTGCAAGTACAACTTGCGTGATCCCCCTGGCATCCTGGCAGTTTGTATGCATGTACATGTACAGTTAGTAAGGACAATTTTCAGTGACGGCCTTTATTGTCCACCCGGCACCAGTTCTCAGTTGAATGGGGAGTTTGGGTTGGATGGAGAGTTTGGGTGAGACACTGGCCTATTACATATGTTAGAGTCATTAGCAATACTGAGCTGAGCTCTCCAGAGACCTCGTAAATATCCATATTGGAAAGGATTTTTTGAAGTCGGCCTTCTCTTTCAAGTTTGGTTGAGATTGATGACTGATTTTTACAGTGAAATGGAACACACACACCCGGACACACAGAAGGACTACGGGATCGTAATATCCCAGAGCCTGGCTTAAAAGCCAGGGGGGATAAAAACAAAAACAACAACGCCCAACCTTACCCCTTCATCTCTCTCCTTGACAGCTTGCTTGAAGCCCACTTCAGCTGATCGATTTTGGAAGGCCACGCCCTCTGGGGTGTGTCTGGACATTCCGTCAAACAGTGTGGCCAGCCGCTGAGTGGCCGACAAGCCCATCTGCTCCACAACCTGTGATGAACCCCAACACACAAAAAGAATTCAACAAATCCCACTGAATTCAAAACACAACGTCTCACATTGCCAATCTTTTTTGACCTTGTAAAATTTTAACATGTTGCATCGTCAGTACTCATGCATTCCTGTCAGCATTGCTGGAGGCAACAGTGTGTTGAAAGGCCCCCCCCCCAAAAAAAAAACCTCTTTAAGGCCCAATTTCAAGCCTCTGCTTAATGTTGGAGAAAAATTATTGCTTACTTAGCACAAAATTCTGTGATTATGGTTAGCATATATCACGGGTTAGTGAGGAATTTTGGCTAAGCGCACAACCTGAAACTAAGCATTTTGTGCTTACGTGATTAGCGCAGTTATTTTGCCAGCAATGTAAGCAAGGAATAGTGGGCTTAAGCGCAGAATACTGTGGTTAGCAGATATTTTATAACTACAATCTCAAGTAACACAATGTATGACCATGGAGGAATAAAACATGCATGTATTTCTATTCCTCCATGGTAAAACAGCTGTGGTAGAAGGTGTCATAAAACTCTGCCACTAGCCGTGATATCTGCCATATTTTTAGCCACATCACAAAATACCACATGATTTTGCTACATGATTTTGAAATTATACATTTGAGCACGTGTGGTCTTGCGGTAGAGCACAGGATTCATAATCATGAGGTTGTGGGTTCGAGCCCCGCCGTGGCCATGCGTGTTGTGCCCTTGAGTAAGGCGCTTTACCTCAATTACTCCTCTCAACCCAGGTGTTAAATGGGTTACCAGCATTATTCAATGCTGTGAAGGTAACAGACTCGCTGTGGAGGAGGTGTGGCGATCCCCCCCAGCAGCATTTCATGGACTCAAGTCTGGCCCAATCGCTTCGAAAGAGAGATGGGCACTCCGTTCCTGTGATTACACAGGTTCGTCCCCTTTACTTTTTACAGTGCCAAGGTCACAGCTGTTTAGTAAACGTGTGGTACAATGCGGTGCACATTTGTTTGCACTCTGATTGTGACACACCAAAAACCCTGTAGCGTTAAATCAACAAGGGTTAGGTCGCATCCGAATTACTTGGCTACGGCTAGAAATAACACACGGGTGTATGGGAAGCGGCTGCAGCGGCTGCCATAGACCAGTGTGTAATTTCTAGCCGCAGCCAAGTAATTCGAATTACTTGGCTACGGCTAAAAATAACACACGGGTCTATGGGAAGCGGCTGCAGCGGCTGCCATAGATCCATGCGTAATTTCTAGCCGCAGCCAAGTAATTCGGACATGGCTTTAGGTTCAGCAGTACCTCAGCTCCTACCTGATTAATGACTTGTTTCTGGAAGAAAAGCTGGTTGGTGGGCACAGTGACCATGCGTTGCACCAGTCTATCCACTTCCTCATCTAGTTTGTCTGAGGGTACGGCCTAGAGGGTTGGACACAATTATTCAGAGTGCATCAGGGTCTGTTTTCAGCCTCTTGTTGGCTCAAAAATTACCAAACATGGAAGGATTCATTGTTCCTCCAAAAAAAGAACAACTTACGATTAGAAAAATTGAAATTTATTTTTGATACCTGAAAAAAAAAACCATTTCAATTGTAATAACTGTCATGGCATTTTTTTCACTGTTAAAATTTCCCGTTTTCAGTTTAACTTTATCCTACGAAACTGCCAACTTTTTATGCAATACAGGTGTAGGCTTTGTAACATTTCTCCAACAATGTACCTGATTTCTTCAATAATCATCAGTACCCTGTTCAACCTCAGAATTCTGGTTCAGCAAACGTCCCAAAGTTGAACAACAACTTTTTCTCTAGAAGCAAAACTTGAGGTTCACAAAATGTGTTTTTGTTTCCCCACCTGTCCGACCAGGCCAATCCTTACGGCCTCTGTTCCACTGATCACGTCACCTGTCAGCAGCAGTCGTTTAGCCCTCTCGGCTCCTACACGGTACGCCCACATCGCTGTGGTCGGGCAACCCCAAACCCTACAAGACAAATAAACAATTCCTCTCATCAAAATGAAAAAAAAACAGTCTACTTCAGGCCAAAAAAAAAAATACTCGGTCTCTGGTCAGCGCGTGCGTCGATTTTAATCATGCGCGTCAACCTTTTTACAACAGCGCCCTCTATTGCCGCACCTCCTCAAACTTTTGTACCAAGGAGCACCAAGGAATGGGGAAATTGCACCAAGGCAAATGATGAAGGGCACCAAGGCAAATTATGGAGGACACCAATGTATAATGAGGACACAAAAAAGCAAAATAGTATCCACCTTGTCTGTACATAAAAGCTTGGGAAAAAAAAGCCACAAAAAAAAAAAAAAAAAACGTGTCGCCGCATCAATTCTGGAACTTCGGTCTGACCAGAGAGAACGACTTTTTTTTTTTGCCTTACAAATGATTAAGTTACAAAATATTCAGGTAGGATAAATAACAGTTTGCACCAGACACTTTTAAAAAAGTTTTTCATACTCTGCTCATTATCTATGTGCCAACTGATGTGAGGTTGCAACTTCTTGTTTTTAGCGTACTTTTTCAGACCCCTACGGCATGATTTAAACGCATACAAAGCTTGTGATTTAAAATCATTATCATCCCAGGCATATTAAAGCATATATGATGAAAGGACACATGCCAAATGATCAATCTCAATCGTCCTTTGATATTTCTTCTAAATTTTCAGGATTCTAGCCATCTTGCAGAGCATTCAACCAAGTTACAATACTTGAGTTTCAATTTAAACTAATGCGGGTAAAATTTAGCAGTAAGAGCGCTCAGGTGTGCGCTGGATCATTGTTCTTTTTCTCAATGCTGTTTCACAAGGGAGTTATGTTTGATAGTCATCCACTACACAGACGTTTTTTACTGCACAACTCACCGTGACGGTGGATAGCCAATGAATGCGTCTTCGGCCATGACCACCAGATCGCAGCACAGTGCAATGTCGCTACCGCCGGCAATAGCAAATCCATGGACCTTACAAACGGTCGGTTTTAAGCTATGCCACAACGACATGTACTTCTCTGTGGCAGCATGCATCATGCGGTAGTCCGTGTACGGGTCCCACGGCATCTTTTGGCTGCCTAGAGGAAAGAGAATAATAATAATTTGGAATTTCGGAAGTAGTGTAGGTTTGGAGCATCTAACTCAATATCTGTGGGAAATTCTGCAGGATGAGGGTATTGAAATCAGCCTCGGGGAAGGGGAAGGGGGACGTGTCCTGTGGCAAGACAATTTGTTTCTTATCGCTAGAGTACACGGGCAGTTTTGGGCAGTTCAGTGAGTAATAGACAGGGCAGCTTTTTATAGACTTTGGGGAATTATAAGGCCAGAGAATCAGTTTAGAAGGCTTGTACCCATTCACAGGTGTGTAATCAATTGCAAAGAAAATGCGGAATAACTAATTAGGAAAAATTAGGAGCTGTTTTGAAAAAAAAGCCAGTTTTCTCCAATGGTGGTCGGCAGACCAGCGTTGGAATAATACAGTTTTTCTTAAATATGTCAGCACATCAGGAGCCACGATTTTACAGGATGCTTTAGACTGTCACTCCCTAACAGTCCAGTAAGGTATTTCGTAATAATTTGATCATTTCGTTTTGTGATCTTTGCAAATGTTGTATCTTCCCTTTAACTTCAAAGCTGATTAGGACAGCTCAGACTCACCAATCACAGTTCCGCGTCCTTCCTCTGCAAACTTCTTCAGGTCATAGCCAGAGCAAAAAGACCTCCCACTCCCCGACAGAACAATCACCCTCGTGTCGTCATCGTCATTCGCTAGCTGGACTGCCTTCTCCAGCTCGCAGGGCATGTGTTCATCAATAGCTATGGAGTGCAAGATCAGACACACAAAAAAGGAAAGAAAAAAACAAAACATGATCATTGTGTAAGTAAATACAAAAGCACCAAAGTGATGTCATGTTAACTACAATCTTTCCGGTGTTATGTACCATTCAGAGCCTGTGGTCTGTTGAGTGTGATGTAGGCTACCTTGTCACGAGTTGAATACTTGATGCTCTGGAAATCCCGAGCCATCCTGCTGGATGAGGTCAACGACCTCTGGATGCTGTTGAGTGATGAGTGGCACGGGAACCCTTTGGAAAGTCTACAAATCTGAAATACACATACAAAATCACAACTGTTTTTGAATGAATTACTGTAAAAGGTAGAAAAGTGTAAAAACATAATTGTTCATCTCATTTGCAATTTTCATCTATTATTTTAGTATCAAAAAGAAACTGGAAGTGGAACCTTTTTTTGTTCATGCAAGCACAAAAGTTAGCTGGAGTTACCAAGCCCTAAATTTTATCATTGGGTTGTCATGATTTACGACAACCCAATGATAAAATTTAGGGCTGGGTAAATCCAGCTACACAAAAGTTGGAGCATACAAAACATCTTAGACCACCATGGTGCCGTAAAAAATAATATCAATATTCTGCATGATTTAGCTCCTAGTCCTACTTTATCTCTCGAACTAAATCGTGAATCATGACAATGTTTGCACTCAACTCGCGTTGTAGACCCGTGAACGTGGCTTGTAAACTACAACGTCCACGTTCACGGGTCTACTCACGTTGAAATTGCAAAAAGGCTGATTGATCAGGAAAATTGTGACTCATTTGTTGTGCCCATTTGTTGTGCCCATTTCATGCCATTTGTTGTGCCCATTTTTTTGGGGCTTGAGGTAAAACATACAACCTTTCCGGCTAATTAGAGTTTATATGCACCCCTCGGCACGGCCTCAGCTTGGCCCCGCCCCCAACTGGCCTCGGATCCGACAGGCATGACAATGGACCGATCCAGTAAGTACCGCCCCATGGTATTCTGACCAATCACAGCCGTGATTTATGTCCGACATGCGTGCACAAAAGTCCGACATGCGTGCACGCGCGTATGATGCGCGCAGCAGGGAAATGCAGTGTGGCATTGGAGAGGAGCACGTGTTAATTTGCCCACGTGCGCAGTGGGAGGAGCTTACTGGATCGGTCCATTGAATATGGGGCTCTTGACTCTTGTCAAGTTCTATTCTCTTGGCACCCTGTTTTTTCATGTCGTCCGCGTGTGTGTTAGCCCCATTACCTCAGAATCTATTGGGTGTGTACTGCATAAATATACCAACAGCTTACAATATGCATAAATTATATCTTTCCAATAAAAATAGGACTTACTGTTGACATTGCCATCGCGTCGTCTGCACTTTCACAACTTACCCTGTTTAGACGACCGGTGCAAAAAAAAAGGGGGCGCCCTGTACTTTGACCAGACACGTTTGGTTTGGCCATTTCACAAACCTCGGCTTTATCAGCTTAGTTTCGGATAATAATTTCCTGATTTTTGAGTTCCTGGCTCAACACACGAATCTCATCTGCTACGGCAATATCAAAATCATAAGATACAAAACTTCGTGTTTGGAATATTTTTCGATTATCTCCGACATTAATGGCCTACCAAATATTCTGTGGCCACTGATGAAGCCGAAAAGGTTTAAGAATAAGTGGTTTGAAAAATTACCAAGTTGCAACACACTGTTGCATGCACTTGTTACAAATAAGACTTCCCTCCGTTTTTTTATTTGTTATAAAAGAAAAGTCAGCCTTTCTTGATGAGCCTTCCTATTATTCAGAACACACCACTGGGTCGGAGCATCCTGAGTGCGAACACTAATCTAATTGCTATTTAGAAAATTGGGCACCCTTCACTGTTTTGTGAACATGCGGACATAATGACATTTTTGAAACTAAATAAACACCCCGAAAAGGAACCCCTCCCCGAAAAAACATCAAACAAACTCAATTCACTTATTGTTTTTTATTATTATTTATATATATATTTATTCACTTATTTTTTTTATTACAATTTTTGTTGAGGACATTATAATTTGTATCAAACTGGAAGCATTTGGTATAAATATATTTACAATCATAAGACTAATGTGCAAGAGCAAAAATGAGAAACAAAAAGTACCCAACAGAATCTGGAACACTAACATTTTTTTCTTTGTATAATTCTTATATCTTTTGTGCTTAATATTATTTGAGCTAGCAGTATATCTACAACTTTTTTTGGCATGAAATTTGATTTATTATATAGGTTGCCTAGAAAGAACACTGCTGTGCACAAGTTTACCCTAACTCCCCAGCATAATTTACTAGGAACCATACCCATTCAGGCAAATTCCAACACCAACATGGGAAATTGTTCAACACTGTTGGACTTAGTTTCTGGAGGTATACCAACCCCAATGTAAAAGACCATCTGTTTAGGGGTACTGTACCTATCCCAACAGATTTAAACAAAACCTGCTGTTGAACTTTCATGGGTTAGGTTCGGTTAGGGTTAATACATGTACATGTTCTGGAAATTGGAAATGCATCACTCCACGTTGATGTGAAAACTTAATATGACCCATGACCATTAATCAATAGCGAAGTCAGTAAAAACCCCAAAAGATAAACAATGCACTGTACGGTAGTACTTTCATTAATCCCAAAAACAATTCTATAGTTTTCCTTGTAATCGCACAGAGAATAGAAAAAACAACACAACACCTAATGTTGGAATATGAATGTTTCTTCAGTGAAGATACATAAAACGGACTGTTGCTTTTCGTGAAGGGTAAAACTAATGAGTAAATGAAGAGTTTATTTCCAATGTGATAAATGCCATTGTGTTGCCTTTTAGAAACCCACCCACTCCTGGTTACCCAAAATCAGTTTCAATGACTGTGAAATAGGTAAATACAATTTAAGAATACAATAAAGTGAAAGATGTAGTTAAGATAAGAGCTTTTTTGTTTTATAAAAGTGCAATTTGTTTTGCTTTTTGAAATGGATATATCACGTTTGGGAAATAAACTCTTCACGTCACAGCAATGGTCAAGCTCCTCCAAGATCTGTCTGTTTTGCAAAAAAAGTTTTCTTAAGTCTTCCATATCCTCGACAATTTTGTAAATGTAGGAATTCTTTGCATTAATTAGAGGATAATAACAGACTGTAGGGTTCATGGGTGTGGTCTGATTACAACTTTCACTCACTTTTTACGTACACCCATGACCCTCGTGTGTACATATACAGTCGAGTCTCGTTCATACAAACTCGTTCGGACCTAGCCAAATTGTTTGTTACATCAGAATTTTGTATTAAGAGGAACATCAGTCCCATTCATTGTGCACATACATGCACAGTCGGGACCAAGGCTTTATGTTAATTATAACAAGAATTTTGTGTTAACAGAATTTGTACTAACAAGAGTCGACTGTACCATGCTCTTACCAATGTTTAAGGTTTTCAAAAGATGTACTAGGTTTAAACGTTTTAGAGGTCCCTGGCCCAGATTTCATGCACCAAACAGCCACCCATTCCTAAGAAAGACTTTTCAGGGGTAAATGTTTCTTGTTAATATTGTAAATACAATATCTCTTATTTTACCATTATAGCCTGTCTTATTTTGTGCACAAAATCTATTAATGATTGCTTATGTCCCCTTGATTCACCGATTTCCCAGGAGTAAATACTTAATAAAGCAGACCAGCAATTGGAAGAAGTAAATTTACACATTTTAAATAATTTGTTGGTCTTTGACAGCTATTTACAACTGTTTCAACTTTATAGTCAACAGCTTCAAGCTTATAATACATTATACCTTTCTTTATATCGAAACAATTCAAGGTTTATCTGAAAACTTTTAAGTTATGAAGAGTAAAGACTGCCTTTCCGAAAATAAAGTTTGGTGTTAAATGTAAGACGTGTTCTTTGTTTACCATGTTTACAACGATATTCTTTGCCCAAAATCATTAAAAGGAAAATGAGGACATCTACCGTGACCAATACAGTTATCAATGAATGAACAGTTGTTTCCCACTGAATCCAGAAAATGTCATTGATGATGACTCAACCTATGATATTTAGAGACCACGAACATTATAGGTGCACCCGAATGAAGTTCAACGTTTATTAGGACAGTGAGGTTACTCGCTCATGAAATGTTACTTAAGTGTGTAGTAAAGTTCAATTCTACCAATTTTGAAACTAACGATCAGACAGTTGAATTGAAAACAGACTTTATGATGGTTTTGTTCACGGAGATGCTAATCCCTTAGAACCACGGAAAACATCAGACAGGACAGCCATACAACAAATGAGGAACAGCGACAAATAACCCAGCAGCCTCACATACTGAACACTCTTGCACAGCGCCGACTTTGTTGGTTTGGACACTTATACCGACTCCCACCGAATCATCCAACAGGGACCATCTAAGTCTTTGACCCGAAGTCAGCATGTTGGAAACGCCCCATCAGTAAGCCTCGGACCACTGGTTAGACACCGTCACAACAGATCTCATCCAGCTAGGACTTGACTATGAAACAGCGATAATTGCCGCCCAGAATGAGGATGTCTGGCGCATCCACATTGCACGTGTGACCTCCATGCCTTTCGAGCAGATGACATGATTATGAGATGGCATTTCAGTTCAAATTTTGCCTCAACTTTAGCCCAGAGAGTTAGCCCATACACTTCAAAATCCTTGACAATTTAATCCCCAGTCCAGTATGCTGAGCCCTTCAAAATCCCTCACAGTCTTTTGCTCCGGCAAGCAGTTGGGTAGCCTGTAACATTTCACTGTGACTTTGGTATGAACAACCTTCCACACAGAGCAATTCATTAACACTCTTCCATACTTCATGTGAAAAACTCTAAAGGATTTTGAGGTCTAATATATCTTATGCTGAATCTTGATTCACAGTGGAAGGATTGAGGTTTTTTTTAGGGGGCTACCTTGAGGCCATATATGCCCATCTTCAGCTCACTGTCTATGCCACTCGTGTTTCCTTTCCCAGAAAAAAATAACGACGCGCAGTGTTTTACACGTTTGATTTCAAACGGAATTTGACGGGTGAACGCACTCGCATTTCTTCTCCACCAGTTGTTCCCATCTCCTGTAAGGGCAGTAGAAGAAGAATTTGATGCAGTTGCGCAGGTAGCCCTCGTCAAAAGGGTTGACGGAGTCTTCAAAGCCTCGCAGGTAGGTGATGCGGTTGTGTGACATGAACTCCCACGTGGTCTGATTGGTGATCATCATGTAGCTATGGCAACACAGAAGGCCCGTCAGGGCCATGGCCGCTAAGGCGATGATGACGATGCAGACGAAGAAGAAGGCGTTGGCCTTGAGCCACTCATACAAGGTGCTCTTCCATTGGAAGGCGCCCCTGGAAAGAAGTACACAACAGCCAATGAGAATCAGTGTAACTTATCATACAAGGTGCTCTTTGATTAGAAGGCACCCCTGGAAAGAAGTACACAACAGCCAATTAGAATCAGTGTAACTTATCATACAAGCTGCTCTTTCATTGGAAGACACCCCTGGAAATAAGTACACAACAGCCAATGAGAATCAGTGTAACTTATCATACAAGGTGCTCTTCCATTGGAAGGCACCCCTGGAAAGAAGTACACAACAGCCAATCAGAATCAGTGTAACTTATCATACAAGGTGCTCTTCCATTGGAAGGCACCCCTGGGGAAAATGTACACAACAGCCAATGAGAATCAGTGTAACATATCATATAAGGTGCTCTTCCATTGGAAGGCACCCCTGGGGAAAATGTACACAACAGCCAATGAGAATCAATGTAACATATACAAGATGCTCTTCCATTGGAAGGCACCCTTGGGAGACAAAAAAAATAACCAATTAAATTAAATTACACACAAAGTAATGCCAATCCAAATGTTAGGTAGAAAGAATGTGCCACTACTTTCCTACACAGAGGTTGATTTTTAGAGGATTCCCAAAGGTTCCTCAAACATAAAAACCTTCAAAGAAACTAAAAAATCTAAGCAGTATTGGAGGATTTACAATTTTTTCCATCTACATCAGTTTATTTTGAGATCATTACACACACAGTTCATCTAGATTGGAGCAATATTCCGTGATTTTTCTATGACATAAATATGCACTGTATTATCCCCAAGATGACACAGTATTTTCAGAATGAAATATCCCTTACACCTCATTACCAATTCGGTGAATAAGTGTTGGTCAAGTGGTTTCTGTAACAATGAATCCACTGATTTTGTGATTTTCTGTATTAGCTGCAACACTATCAATGTGAAACCTAGACTTGGGTTAAGACTTTGCTGACGTATATTGAGTACGCGGTTACCTGCAGAAAGAGGCGTTATCAAAACGAATCGCTCATAATTCACCCACAAATTGTTACGACAACAACGTCTTGAGAATCTTGTAGCAGTCATCGTGGCATGCGCCCGCGCCTGTTTCATCTAATGTGCATTCAACACCTTGCATACTATATTAGGTACAAACCAAACTACGAAATCTCAGCAAGTAGCACACAAGATGCTACCAGACTTTTTTGTACAACTACATGACGGCTCTCTTGTCGAATGTAGTACAAGTGCGACCAAAAATGGACCACATTTGCCTGCAGAGGTAGCGCATACGCAAAAGTTTCCCCCACTTTTCAGGGGAGATTTTACAAGATTCTCAAAACGTTGTTGTGATAGCGGTTCGTGGCTGATACTGATTCGTTGTAATAACGCCCTCTTGGGGCACATTAGAAAACAATGTGCTTACCATGTTATTTGTAACGACCACAGCGCCAGCGCCGTTTCAGTGAGTAGAAAGAGCCAGAAGAAACGATGGTTGCTCTCCCCGACGCAGTTCTCCAACCACGGACAATGGTGGTCAAATTTACGGACGCAACGACTGCAGTCTTCACAGTGCTTGGATCGTATGGGTTGCTGAAAGGGGTCAAGGGTCGGCAAAGTGTTTATTTGGTTTTGGCAAGTGTGAATCTCTGACTGTTTTGCCAGCTGGGTTGTGCATATATTTGTTGGGTCAGGCTCACAGAGTGGTACTTCCAACATGGTAGAAAGGTTCACATATCATGTGGTACACCATGTGATCATACATACTGGAATTTGTATCCTTGTGGAGTCATTTCTTTGTTCTCGTGTACTTAAGTTTTCGAGTTTGAAAGTGTAGTTTCAAAATGCTCCTATTTTAACCAGAATTAATTTCCTGGGCTGAAATTCGGACTTAATATCCCTTACATAAAATACTTCAATTTGCGATAGTTCAACCCACCTTGGAAATTCCTCGTTTATGAGTAAAATCCATATATCTATTTTGTGATAACCTTGTGGAGACGTATTTATCTATAGAAATTGCCCTGTGGAGACGTATACAATCTTTTGTTCCCTATTATGCACATGTCTCCACAGGGTACCGTGTACCAGATCCGTGTTGTGGGTCCCTTTTTGATCACACACTAATTGGGCGACAGACATTTTCTAAGGTGGCACCAGGCTCATGCGAATTGCGCTCAGGTAGTAAGCATGCACTTCGGGCTCCTTCGACCAATAGCATTACCAAAATGCTCGCTCGCCTTGTCTTTAAGAACGCGTGCGGCATGTGCCCCGACGTGGTTCAACCTAAAAATGGCTTCTAATTTTGTTTGCCCAATAAGTCTTTATCAAAATTTCCCAAATTGTTAAAACACATATTTGGGTTATTGCCCTTCACCGATATATTTTTTAATTCAATGGATTGACTGAAGCCAACTTTCCATTATTTTAAAGTATCTTTTGAAAATTTCTGTACAGGCTTCTTTCAGACCTACCTTTATCTCACAAAAGTCACATTTTCTGGGTCTGACGTGGGTGCGTTGCCGTGGCGATGACAGCATCCTCACTGCCTCCTCATCTTTGGAGCTCCCCCTACTGTCATCTTCCTCCTCCTCATCATCCTTTGCATCGTCGGACTCGGAACTACTATCGTTGTCCCAGTTTGGGGTCTAAGACAAGAACATCAATTTAAACATTTCACGGAATTGAACTGAAAGTTCACAACTTCTCAATGGCACAAGTGTTCAATCAACGAAAATTCACGACGGGGAGTCAGGACCAGGAAGTTTTGCGATAACGTTTTGACCATCGTTTGACTACAGGTGTTCACAAGGTGCTAGGAGTACGCAGGTGTAACTAACGTCAAAAATTTACCAATAGTTGACTAATGGTCCGCCCATACTTTCTCAATGATGGGTGTCTTTATTTTCTTCATTTGTTTGTGTGTAAAGGAACTTTAAATAGATTGTTTATTGTTTATCTTTCCCTTTTACCTACCTTGGTTCGATCAACGGGCACAAAGCCTGGGTCCATCAGGCTTGCCTGGAAGTACAGCCCACCAGATATGGTCAGGAGGGTAGCAAAGGCTAGGACATAGGGGATGTTCCTCTGAAGAATCGCTTCCCTCAAGGCTATTCATTTTAAGGAAAGAAGAACAAAGTTAGCTTTTTTTTTCATCAGAATAATGTGGATCCGCACAGGAGTAATAGTCAAACTTGTAAAAGCAACCTGTTGGCAGCAGTATACAGCAAAGCTAAATGAAGAAATTTTGAAGGAATAAATGAGCAAACTAAACCTTTACTGTAAATGGCTGTCAATATGCTTTGAGATTCTGACAATATGAAACTCAACGTTAGTTGATTCCCCTCCAAATATTTACAACATTGACCAGGGGGTTTTCAGGGGTGAGGTTGCGAGAAAATGAAAAATCAAAGAAATACTCGGCAGAGGGTTTGAGGGTCATTGAAGACCCCACAGCAACGTAGGGTCTATGTTATATATGTATTTAAGAAAAAACTTGCCTAAAGCCACCCCTAAAATACCAATTTCTTTTATACATGTACATGTAGGTAAAAACACCCTTCTAGTAAAACCTCAGGAATTCCAGATTTCAATTCCAGGGTTCTTTAAAAAATCCTGAAATTTGATGAAAAAAATCCTCACCTGACCAAAAAAACCTGAAATAAGGACAAATCCGGGAAAATAATCCAGAAATCAGGAAAAATCCCGATAAATCGCACCCGTGGGTTTTGGAAGATTCTATGGGATTGAGGAAAGAGCAGTTCGGCAATTTACACATACATGATGAAAAATGTAAATTTGGGCTCCTGTACATAGTTGAACTCTGGAAGATTTAGGCAACTTTCAAGCCACAATGCATGGGGTGTTAGAGCAAGGCCAAGGGAGCACTGAGTTGCATGCGTGGCGAAACTTCCTTTGACTGACCTGTGTCTTTGAAGATGAGAACGCACAGGACTGCCACAGTAAGGCCAACATGGAATGTACGGATGAACATGCCGCTTGTCACCTTCCAAAACAGCTTCTGAGACATGATGGTCAGGTGTCGCCGTCCTCTCACAAACACATTCATCCACTGTGTGATTCGTGTGTGCCAGCCAATTCAAATAAAGATTTCAGGATCCTGATTTAAAAACAAAGACACTTTTAATACCTGCATTCCCCGTGCTATTTTCGAATTTCATCCGAAATAAAAGATTCATTTTCTAAATTGCTAAATTGGGGAGGGGGCGGGGAAACAATTGATAATGATACTGTCAGTGATATTGTTGATGTACCCTAACGTGGCGAGGCCCCTAACGTGGCGCACTTTTATTTTTCACCTGTAGCGCCTAGCTAGAGCAAAAGTTTTAACTGAAATTTCACAGAAAGTGAAATTTCATCAAGTTCTAAACACTCCCGTTCATAAATCGCGAGTTTATTTACCCGTTACAAAGTTAAAAGAAAAAATTATTTTGGCGTGATTTTCCGATTTTATTTTCAAGTGCAAAGTGAACCCTTTGAAAATGCCCCGAAAAATAAGAAAATAATTTTCTGACAAACATCTGGCTGGGTTTGTAAGTAAAGATAATAATGATTTATCAGAATTTATCAAGTTTACAGAAATTCTTAAATGTTAATTTGGAATTTTCTGAGATTTATTCAAGTGCGCCACGTTAGGGAACACTCCGCCAATTTGTGCCCAATTTCCGGACGCGACCGTTTTTGCATTTTGGATTAAATTTTATGAAACCGAAATTGTTCACAGAGGTTAAATAGCAAGCATTAAAAAGGTAAAAGTACCAGCATTTCACTGCATGAATTTGAGGTTTATCAACAAAGAGGTTTGGCAACACTACACGAGGAAAGTTGGGTAAGCTTCGAAGTGCGCCACGTTAGGGAACACGACTATAGATAGGCGCATTAACTTATCTTGAATTTTTTTTTTACGAAATTGGAAACGTTACTCAATTTCCTGAGTTCAGCATGTTCATGTTTACTTTTTAAACAATATGCATAAAAAAGGGGCTTTTAATTAGATACTGCATATAAGAAAAACTTTAAACCCCGCAAAATTCAATGGTTTTAAATAGCGCCCTCTATGGTAGGCAAATGGAGACGGTCAATAAGAATAAGATCCATCAAGAATATCTAACACTGTGTCACTACAATAATAATTAATAAACCATAGCAAATGTACACTCACCAATCCTACAAAACTTCTACTAACCTAAACAAACAGCCAGCAGTTAACATGTTATGTTTCTACCATTTCGACGCTTTAAAAGCCAAGCAAAATGCTGTCTCTTCTCACAATCTGGCACACACAAACAGACAACCGATGCCCCAAGTTGGAATTTACTACGATGACATGGAAGTTTCCCGATACCATACTAATATTGCCTTCGATTGCACCGGGAAAATGTTTATTGGAGACTGAAACCAGACCTGAATAAAGTTTCCAAATAGTCGGGTTCCCTTGGATAAATACGTGCAAAAGGAATAATAAGATGGTGAGGTAGTAGTTTTTGTTGACTTTTTTCGCTGGTGTCCATTGAAACCCAGCCTTTCCGACGCATTGCGCGGGTACCATGTTTAACGCTTACAATTTACGCGCACGTGAAACTTGTGACATTGATTGACAGCTGTGCAGCTACAAAAAGCGGTTTTTAACTTCAGAAAGAATGGGCAAAACAATTTTAGCTGATGAGGCTGTGCAAGAGTTTGTAAATGGGCAGTATGGAGTTCACAGTTGGATGATCGGGCTCATTGTTGGTCATGTAAGCAGCATTCATACAAAATTAATGCCCGGTCAGCCGGTTCGGCGGTTGCAAATTATTTTTTCCCAAACTACAGCATCCGCATTAGGGTTGTTGAGCGCCCTCTACGATACTTGTATGATACGTACGCAGGTGTTTAACATATAAAACCATGAATTTTTAGGATTTGTCGAACAGTTTGTTAGCTCAGTCATGTCAGTTGGATAGGATGGTGATTTTGTACCATGAGGGATCCTTGCGGTATGGTTCGAATCACAATTTTAAATCCGATTTTTTTTTTGATAGTGGATATTTTGCCGGAGGTAATGACGGCAAACTAACGATTACTAAAGGTTTGCTGGCGGCAATCCATATCAACAGAGGGCGCTGTACTCTTTAAAATAGGGCTGAATTATAAGATGTATTAAATTCCCACCAAAAGTTGTGTAGAACGATTGGTGTAATCGCACCACTGACCACATTTTTAAGTTTTTTTTTCTCATCCCCAAATAAATAAGAATATTCTTCTTTTATTATTTTAACATGTCTTAAACATTTTTTTGCAGAGTATTACATTTTCTTTTTCAGATTTGTGGCTCTGGAGGATTTTTTTTAAAAGGGAAATAAAGTCCGAAATTATAAAATGGTCTGAATCCCATCTTGTGAATATGAGGTAACAACGATAATTTTGGCATGGAGCCAGACTAAAACTTGTCACCGGAAAATGTTTAAGTACAAAAAAACAGTAACTGCGCATGTTCAGTGCATATCCGGCAAACTAACGTTTACTAAAGGTTTGCCGTCTCCGGCAAAATATACACTGCCTTTTTTTTTTTCCTTTTCTAATCTTTTCTGAATCATATTTTTCCATTTCCACAATTTTGAATATTCTTTTTCTTGAAATTCTATTATTGCAGTGCACCAGTCAGAAAGACTTTGCTGTTTGCCTGGTTCCGAGTCCCAAAGAAGAAGCCGAAGATGGGGAGACTGACAAACAGACGACACTAGAGGGCGTCAGTGAGCACTGGATTGCTGAGCATGCAAGACAGGTCCGGGCTGCGTTGTGTTGTTACCAGAAGCTACTTTCTACTACCCCTAGAACTATGGTGCTCCGCTTAGCGGGGCCCCATAGATGAATCACCAACGGCTTTGTTGACTACTACTAGTACTAGTACTACGAAATCACAAGAAGTACAAAAATGTACATCAAAATGCAGCCATTTGCCAGAAAACCGCTGCACAGTTTGTCCCTAAACTCTCTTTGGTACTTTGTTAATGAATTTTCAATAAATACAGCCAATTACTTACGTAGTTTCGTTTACGTTTCGACTAGTTTCACTAGTCATCCTCAGAACGAAGCACCACCAGTTGGTTGGTGGCGCTGTTTCATGATATCTCTTTGGTACTTCTTGACAAACTCACTTATATTGCACCAAAAGCATCACGGGTGCCCTAAGGATGCCCAATCGTAAATGGGATTGTCTGAGGACACAACACACAGCCAGCAGAAGGTGTCACATCCTTGATCTGGCAATTACCAACCACAAACTCTTACAAGCAGGCCTTTGTTGGAGCAAAGTGGCTTGCTCAAGGACACAACACCAGCAGCTGGTGTGTAAATCCTTGATCTGTGATCACTTAGTCCCAAAATCTAACAAGCAGGCCTTACATTTCCTTTACTTCATGCTATCCACAGGTGACCCGAATGCTGCCGGGAGGTCTTGGCGTGATGGGCGTGTTTGCCCTGGCCCCGCCCGATGCGATGAAGAGCGCTCAGGCTAAGCTTAGACAGGTGCTGTTTGCCGTGCACAAGCTGCTGCGGAAGCACAAACTTCTGGAGCAAGGAGAGAACGCCACCGACTGGACCATGCTGCAGATTTGTGACACTACGAGAAAGTATCCTTGAATGACCTTAACGTCTATGGACTGCATGCAACAACATAGATGAAGTTTTGTGACTACTCCTGTTCTAATATTACCCTGAATGTGCACAAACTTGTTACGTCTTCTCGTAAGAGTAGGCCACATCTGTAGTGTCCCTTTAATACAGCAGTCTCCCCCAACTCTCCATTTTTGTCGCATCAGTGCAACAAGGTCGTAACTCGATTCTGTAAACAAAGTCGTATTTCGCGCGAATACGCTCCGTGCAACAATGTCATATCTCGACGTCCATTGACTTTGCGTGTGGTGTACATCCGGGTTATTTTAAGCGAGATATGACCTTTTGACAATCTGAAACTTGCGTTTTGCGTTTATGTCATTTCAGGAGATACGACTTTGTTGCACTGACGCGACGATTTGTAACTATTGAGGGGGTACTTGTGGACGGAATCTATTAGTGTGTTTACAGCATTGTGAATGTTGCTGGCATTTTGCGCAGGATCGCTGGCCACACAGTATTTTGATTTTGAAGACCTCTGACTGACACAAATTGTCTGGCCTGTTACAGCCTCTACCGCCACAGCCTGTACCGCCTAAAACCAACCTGGCACTGTATGGTTTTATGGTTTCATCAGGAAATAAATACAATGTGAAACAATGTAGTACAGGTGTTAATGGGTTAAATTAGAGGATCACCAACATGAGGCCAAGTGGCTCAGTTGGTAGAGTCTCTGGACAGTAGGTTGGAGGTCATAGGTTCAAATTCTATTTCACTCAATTTTCTTTCTTTGTTTAAATATCAACTCAGTGGTTGAGTTTGTGTCATAATGATGTCGTTCACTGTATTTTTATTATCCTTAACCCCATACTCTCAGGTTAACCTGCCGCACCTTTGATGTCTCAAATCCACAAGTAAGTTAGAGACATTGTGTATAATTTATATGAATATTCGTCTGTGATGTGCGGAGATAAAAGGAATTTAGGGGCCATTTGTAAATGCTGTTCTGCGTCTGGGTTGATCCGTTTATTTAACGTTTATGGAGGAGGTTTAACTCATACAAACAATACCGTCTCTCTCATGCTCCCAGCACTGTATGCTTATGCAGAAGGCGAAATAACGTCAATTAAAACTTCTTCTTCTTCTTCATTCATTCATTTTCATGATGGCTTGATGAGTTGGGCCCAACTGTCCCTGTCGAGCATAGTGTTGGAAAGAGATGGACCACTCAGACCAGTTTCTATTAAAACTTAATAACGGATGAATCTCAATCGGCTGTTTCTGGGGTACCCTTTCAGTTTTTGCCATCAACTTATTGCGGATAGTTGTACATGTAGGTATAGACAACAGCGCTCACTTTTATCACTGTCTTATTCTTTGTTTTTGTTCTTATGTTGCATGTTGATTACCAGAGTACAGCAAAACCGGCCGATTGGAAGTTTCAGAGTTTCCTCTCCCGATGGCCCTACCTTCATTGCAGGATACACGTTGACATCACAGTACCTGTGCAGCATCAGGCGACAGATTGCGGCCAGTACAGCAAACAGATCTCGGTAAGCTACAACCAATCTCATATTCAATGTCATAATTTTCAAATAAAGTGTCTCTATAAAAAAAATGTCCAAGACACTAACCCATTTGACTAAGATTGAAGTACAGTTCAAGAAAACGGTTTTGGGGATCAGGTTGACGTTAGCGGTACTTTCCTCGTGTTCCACCAAGTGCTGTGACCCTGATTGGGTTTTCAGTCCCTGCCGGATTTCATGGGTTTTCCCTAGAATATCATTCTGGGGTTTCCCCCCACCACTAAAACTCTTTATTTCCTTCCACATCTTCTACCAAGGGACCCCACTGGAAATAAGTCGAAAGATTTTCGTGGGCTATCCTGGCGATTTGCGGAATAGTTACCACCATACAAACAAACAAACAAACAAACAAACAAACAAACAAACAAGTGCTACTGATTTTTTAGGTTTATGCTATTTTAGAATATGACTGACTTTAAAGAGTTAAACTTCAGAACCTAATTTGATTTTATAATTTGCCAGAGTTTTCTTTAATTAATCCCAGATCTTCAGAATTCGCCAGGTTTTTTTAAAGAGTTTTGCAGGATTCAGGATGATACGGAGTCCAGGCTCGATGCTTCGATTAAGAAAGCTTGGGATCCTTGTGCTTTACTTGAATACAGCCAACTTCAAATTATCATCCATTAATCATTATGTTAATTTGATCACTTCAACAGGCGGGGTTGTCGCCATTCGTAGAAACTATCCACGACTGCTTAGCCATCGTCAACGGTCAACTCAGAGATCCACAGGATAGTCTAGAATCAGCACAAACCAAGGTATCGTAAGAAGAACATTAGTGGATGCATTAAGAAATAGTATTCACCACTTGCACGGAAACTAGCTTTTTGTGACTGCTTTTGAGAGTCTCAGTGCGAGACACACAGCGTGTGTGGGCTGGTTCATGCACAGACATACTGGAATTTGTATCCTTGTGGAGTCATTTCTTTGTTCTCGTGTACTAAAATTTTCGAGTTTGAAAGTGTAGTTTCTAAATGCTCCTATTTTAACCAGAGTTCATTTCCGTGGCTGAAATTCGGACTTAATATCCCTTACATAAAATACTTGCGAGGGATCAACACACCTTGGAAATTCCTACTTTTTGAGTAAAATCCATATATCTATTTTGTGATAACCTTATGGAGACGTTTTCACCTATAGAAATTGCTCTGTGGAGAGGTATTCAATCTTTTGTTCCCTATTATACCCATGTCTCCACAGGGTACCGTGTAACAGATCATACGGTGTGATGTGTGCAAGACAGAATTTTATTCTGAGTGTGCAAAACCTGTAGCGTCTTTGTGTGTGTGTGTCAGGCGATGTCAGCAATGCGTTTGAATGTCTCTCCCAGTGGTCTCCCCCAACTCTCCTTTTGTGACCATTGAGGGGGTACTTGTGCACGGAGCCTATAGTTCGCTATGTAAAATTTTCAAATTTGTGCAACGCTTTGACATAATCTTGAACGAAAAAAAAAAAAGTCCCTGTAATGATTAACCATTTGTCAGTGAATCGACGTATTAAACCTTAATATCAATTTTTAAAATTACAAATGCCTGAAAACTGTGTACCAATTGTTTTTTGTTTTGACATGCAGCGTAAGTCTGGCAAGAAGACTGGCAGTTCTGGAGGGGCCAGTGCTTTGAAATATTCAGTGGAACTTCTAGCACAAAATGTAAGTACTTACTATTTTGCAAACAGTAACAAAACAGTCGTTTTTAATAAAACATGTATTTTTAACAAAACATGTATATATGTGACCTGTTGTGTCAAAATCAGACTTTTCTGGGCATAAGGTCAAAAATGATATTTTTACATATTGATAACATATGTTCTTTTTCCTTTTAATAGGTGGTTTAATTTTTGAAACCGGTCATTCCTGGGCAGAGTTATGCTATTTTGAAGTTCATTGTGTAGAACAGTAGAAAACGGAGAAAATGGCCACGAACGTCACAAAACAGTTATTTCTTTAACTGATATACCTTATCAAAATCATCAAAAATAGTACATGTAGAGTTCAAATTAGGGTTTCAAACTTTTATAATATATTTTAGACATGTGTAGGATTACAAATATGCAAAAATTTGAAAATCGATAAAAATCACCCCCACAGCGTATTTTGGCCCTATCTCAATTTCAACCTCTGCCCAGAAGCGTCTGTTTTTGACAGAACAGGTCACACATTGCCAAGCACAAAACAGAGTTTACTTTCAGGTTGTTTGGGGGGAAGGGCAAAAAAAATCATGAATTTAGCTAAATCGGCTGGTGTGTCTTTCTCACCTGATAATTTGAATGGCATGGTCATTTCTATTTCACATTTTCTTGTATCTTGGAGTTTATAGTAATTAATGAAAATATTAGTGGGAACGTAAAGATATTTTCAGTGGTTATGAACCCCCCCCTCCTTGTGTTTTTGCATTTTGTAGATAAAGCAATGTGACAACAAGGTTCAGCACAGTCCCTGCAGTGCACGTATACAGGTGCATGGGGTGATGGAGAGCAGGTCCTATGTGCACAACAAGGCTACAGTGCAAGACGCAATACAGGTGAGTAGGTGCACATCAACGCCCTCATGTGATGAAAAGGTGTCGGTGGGGTGGGGGAAGGAATATACGAGAATGAGATCTGTGTTATTATTTTATTTTTCAACAGATCACAGAAGAGTTAATTAATGGTTGAAGGACCAGCCAGACCTTGCATCCTTTTAATAGATCAAGCAAGATATGTGACAGAGGAACCACCCCCCCCCCCTTTGTGTTGGTAATTGTGTTAACAGAATCTCAGGAATTCTTTTGAGATATCTGGGGGGTGCTAGGTAGCAATATTGGGCGTGTACAATGTATAGGGTACAGGGAGATGGGGGGACCACTCTGTCACAAACAGTGCTGGGTATACCTTTATAGACGCCTGTTTTTCTGTAGTGGGTTTTTTAGAGCATTCTTTTATTCCTGTGTCTGTTGTTTTAGATTGACATCCTTCATTCTGTAGTGGCTTTTTGAAGCTTTCTTTTACATATAACTGTGTCTGCTTTTGTTGACACCCCCTTGCTCTGTAGTGGGCTTTTTAGAGCATTCTTTTATTCTTGTGTCTGCTGTTCTAAATTGACATCCTCTATTGTTCTGTAGTGGCTTTTTGGAGCTTTCTTTTACATATAACTGTGTCTGCTTTTGTTGACACCCCCTTGCTCTGTAGTGGAGCATTCTTTTATTCTTGTGTCTGCTGTTCTGGATTGACACCTTCCATTGTTCTGCAGTTGGCTTTTTAGAGCTTTCTTGTACATGTAACTGTGCCTGCTTTTCTTGATTGACACGCCCCTCCCCCACCCACCCTACCCCCCTCCCCCACCCACCCTACCCCCTACCCCCACCCTACCCCTTTTGCTCTGTAGTGGGCTTTTAAGAGCTTTTTTTTTATTCTTGTGGTTGGTGTTCTAGATTGACACCCACCATTGTTCTGAAGTGACTTTTTGGAGCATTCTTTTACATGTAACTGTGTCTGCCCCTTTTGCTCTGTAGTGGGCTTTTTAGAGCTTCTTTTATTCTCTTGTCTGCTGTTCTGGATTGACACCCTCCATTGTTCTGTAGTGGGCTTTTTGGAACTCTCTCTTAACTGCATCTGCATTTTTGATTGCAGCCCCTTTTGTTCTGTAGTGGGCTTTTTGATGTCCAGTCTACTACTCTCTGTTTTTCTGTATGGACTCTTCCCTTTTGTTCCACAGTTGGCATTTGGGGAATGTCTTTCTTCTTGACTGCCTTTGCACTGTGGCTTGTGCTATGGTGTAAATTGTGTCTTGGTAGAAGTAGCTTTCATTTTGCTTTGGGAGAATGTTGCAGTAAGGCTGAAACATGAGTCCGAGGAAGTGACATTTTGAGTGACAAGATTTGATAACATGCTGCTTGTTTGTACCGAGGATAGTTGAGAATCCCACTGAATTGGTAGAATTTGGCAGCCGCAGTTACTGCCTTAACTTTTAAAGTTTGTTCACTTGGTAAGATACTTGCAGGTCTCTGTATGTTTTACACTTCTGTCTTTATCACTGTCTGCTGCATTTACTGTGATAGAGAATTTCCAGGGCGTTTCATATGCATTCATTAATGCACTTCAAAAGTGACTAAAAATTAGGTGACAAATTCTTGGTGTTGCCCCAGTCATTGCATGCATGTTGACTCATGTGTTGAGCAGGACTTACCGTTTTAAATTATTGCTCAGATTTGTAAGCCATCATTGAAAGGATTGCAGGTCAACTCGCCCCCTGGCTGACTCGCCCCCTAGCCGACTCGCCCCCTGACCTACTCGCCTCCTGACCGACTCGCCCCCTGGAAAATTATGCACCGTACGGGGACATCGTGAAATAAAAATAAAGACAGTGGAGGGGAACACATTGCCCGGTCGCAACGTGAAACTTAATGCGAGCCAAATTATTCAAGCGCCAGTTTGAAGGATTTCCGGTAAAAATGCAAAAAACTATTGGGTTTTTTTTGGTTTAGTGGTGTTCTTATCAAACACACCGAACGGTTTTGAAAAAGTTATAAAACTTTAAAAGAGGCTCAGTAACTAATGGAACTTTCAGAACCAAATTTTGAATTGGGCATCCCGGCAATCGTAGTTCAATCCCCAAAACTCAGATAACGAAGCTGATTGGCTGGACCCTCTACTAGTCTTAGCGGTAGTGTCTTGTTTATGTATTACCTTTTTTTTATTGGTTTTTATTACCATTTATTGTAATTATTATTGGACAGTTTCTTGTCAATTAAGTGTTATTACATCACATCTTCTCACCATTTGTCTCTCTGACTGATGTAATTGAAGAAATGGAATAACGGCTAAAAAACTATACGAATGTTATATTCCATAACTAGACTCGGTACCATTCGTGACATTTTTTTTTTCACGATGTCCCCGTACGGTGCATCATTTTCCAGGGGGCGAGTCAGTCAGGGGGCGAGTCGGCTAGGGGGCGTCGGCCAGGGGGCGAGCTTGTAAGGGGCAGGTCGGTCAGGGGGCGAGTCGGTAAGGGGCGAGTCGGTAAGGGGCGAGTCGTCCAGGGGGCGAGTTGACCTGACACCATTGAAAGATTTAACACGACTATGCTTTTATTCTGGTACAATACTTTATTAGAGAAATGTTTTTCTTTTGACTTTGGAAACAGGCAGTGAAGGAGGATGTGATTCGAAGCTTGCAAGCGAGGCTGGAGCTGTTGTCGGATGAGTTACGGCAGAGCAGCACGGAGGAAGAAGTCAAAGAAGTTGACACAGGTATGAGCCGGGTTGACGAGTATTTGTGTAAAGTTTTAATTGGAAGTAGGAATCCAAATTTGAAGGCATTCAATCATTCACAGTAGATGTTTCCTTTATGTTGATTTTAATCAGATAGTAGAGAAGTTGTTTTTGAAATGTTTTTTAAGATCTAGATTTCACAGGTGTTCATTGGCTGTGCTTTACCCGATTTCCTTTTGATGGAATGTGCTCCGTTTACTTTAAATAATCAGAATTTGTTAAAAGTTTAGATGTTAATGTTGTGTTTCATGTAATTTTGTTTTAATCAATGTATGCATCCTGTGTACGATCAGTGTAAATTTTTGCGTCACTTTTATGATTTCTGAAAATTTTTTTGGAGTTGAAATGCATGCAAGCCAGAGAATAATTTTATTTCACGAAAACTATGCTATTTGAAAAAAGATTTTTTTTGAGTGACAAAGTTGTGACTTGTAAAGAAAGGCTGCAAATTTCAAAGGATTTTCACCCACTTTCACGAGCTACTCGTCGCCAAACGCTTTTCTATCATTTATAATTTGTCCATTGCAGAACCACCCTGCTCCATAGCCACGCCCAAGCGTGTCTTTGCCACCTTGCCTGGTACGCACATCAGCGTCTGCGACTACGCCTTCCGTGATGAGACGCCACAGGACTCGCTGGATAGGCTGAATGAGCTCCTTAACCTTCAGGTCATGGAGGAGCAGTTGGAACTGGAGGCTGAAAAAGTACCAGGTACGATAAGTCAGAAAACAGTCATTTTCATTAAGAAAATATGATCTATAATTATACTTTGAAACCCTGCTTTTTTTAAAGGGAATGTACATCATTGGCTTTTGCTGTAATTTTCAGAAATGAACGATTTGAGGGGATAGTATAACAGATCAAATATTATTGCACTGACATGTTTGAGGTTTTGTGTTAAAAATGATGGGAAAACCAAGAAAAACCCAAATGTTAAAGTAGTCTGGTTCCCTGACTCTACTTAAGGATAAAATGGATCAAATTTATAGATGCCGTCAGAAAATTGTAAGGTAAGAGAACCAGTCTAGCTGGCCTGCACCCGTCCATGAACATGTAACCAATAGCAAACAAAATTTGGACTGATAAAATGGTAAATTTTGGAGCAGTAGTTGGAAAATAGTTAGGTTTTTCCAACGATGGTCGGCCGACCACCGTTGGAAATGTATACAAAAATACCATTTTCTTGAAAATGACTTCACACCAGGCGCCATAATTTTGCAGGATGCTTAATACTGTCATTTACTAACATCCTAGTAAGCTATTTCGTAAAAACTTGATAGTTTTATTTTTCGATGCTTGCAAATGTTGTATATTCCCTTTAAAGATAAATGTTTTGTGTTATTGGACTTGTCTATAGAGTTTGTATGTAGTTTTCTTTTAAATAGGACCGGAGTTTATTTTTTGAGGAAGATTATTGGATAAAAACTGTATGGCCGTGCATTTGTATTTGTTCTTTCTAATTTAGACTTGATTCAATATTCAAACTGTGCTGATAAAATTCAACAGTCAGCGGCCTAAATTGGTTTTGATCAGCATCTGCATGCCATACTGTTGTTGAAAATTAAAGTAACACAAAGTAACATAGCGAAATGACTGATTTTAAAAACTTGGTTTTTGACAAACGGTGAAATCACACAACCTATACGGTTATGAAGTAAAAGAATGGCTTGAACGTTTATTATCGCATCACTCCATTATAAAGCTTGATTAACTACAATGAATGAAAGAATGGTTGAAGTCGATGTGCATTCTGGATGATCATAACTCATTAAATTAATAAAAGAGCACAGTTTAGTCCCAAAGCGAACTGTCACGTTCTGTTTTTGTAAAAGCTGTTGGAAATCAGTCTTAGGCAAAAAAAAAAAATAGTCGGTCTCTGGTCAGACCGAAGTTCCGGAATTGATGCGGCGATGCGGGGTTTTTTTTGTGGCTTTTTTTTTCAAGCTTGAATTGTACAGACAAGGTGGGTACTATTTTGCTTTTTTTGTGTCCTCATTATACATTGGTGTCCTCCATAATTTGCCTTGGTGCCCTTTATCATTTGCCTCGGTGCAATTTCCCTGTTCCTTGGTGCTCCTTGGTACAAATATTTGAGGAGGTGCGGCAATAGAGGGCGCTGTTGTAGCTTCCGTGTTAATTTGAAGAAAGAAAGGTTGACGCGCATGATTAAAATCGACGCGCGCTGACCAGAGACCGAGTATTTTTGTTTTGTTTTTGGCCTTCACATATTTGTTTTCCCTGAATGTTTCCCCCGTAGATGATAGTGATATGGAAGCATCAGACAGGAGTTCGTTCTCGCTGTCGGCTGCAGAGAGCGAGGAGGGGCAGCAGGAGGCTCGCAAGAGGAGACCAGTCAAATATATAGGTAAGCATTCCAGTTTGACAATAGTAGTCTGGGTGCTAGACCAGTAGGTTATTGTTGTGCGTGATGTCCAATATTGACCCTTTGCATGGCAGCCATCTTGAAGGGTTGTGCAAACGTAGACCTTTGTGCAGTCACTTTTATGAAGTAAAGTAACAAAATATTTCCAAGATGGCTTTTGTACGACAAAAGGGTTACAAGTCTATTTACACATGCGCATCATAAACGCGCACAAATCAGTGAGCATGGTCACATTTGTGCGACTTATCACAAAACTAAATTCGAAGTGATATTATTGCGCAACACAAAACGTAATGTACGTTTTTCACCTGGACCCTGTGCCTTGACGAATTGGTTGTAAATGATGGCAAAAAAATATCATGTGACATATCGCATATTTTTGGACACATGTGCATCTTCGACATTGCTGCACGACAAAATTGCATATGTGTAAATAGTCCTCAATAGCGTCCATGCTCTTATATTCAGTCTCAGTTTCCCTCCAAAAAGTTGAAAACATTTTCGGAATTGTTCTCAAAAATTTCATCAACAAAAAAAGTTGGTTATCTTGATTTTCTTTGATTAATAAAACTAAAAGGTACTTTGAATACAATGGAATTACAATGGAAGCCAACTTTGTTTCTGAGAAATGGTTGCTTAAATATAAAGGGACTAAGGTTTCACCAATTAGTTTTCCAATTTGAAGTGAATTATGATTTTTGATTTCATCATAGGTGCAGCACTAGGAGCTGCTGGTGCTCTGCTGGCAGCTGGGTTGTCCTATCTGGTCATCCAACAAGAATGAACCAATCAGAACACGGCTTGTAACGTTTCCACCAATCAGCACGGAGGAAGCTGTTTCTATCCAGCCATGGAGCAAAGCTGAGCCAATCAGAACTCAGGTCACCTACCAATCAGCAGTGGGTCACCTATCAATCAGCAGCTAGAATCTCCACATCCACAAAATCTGTAAGAATCTATTGTTCATGAGGAAATTAGTGTTGATTTGGCAATTGTCAATTTCTTTGTCTCGGTAAATTTGTTTGGTCATGGTTCAACTTCAGGCATGCCGTACAGATTGTGAAATATACTTTCACAATAGGCTTTATTCATGAGTCGGCCATATTCAAATAAAAGCAGGAAAAAATGGAATTGAAAGCAATCAAAGAAATCTAATTAACAAATTAATTTCTGTCTGCTCTGATGAATAATTTTGTGATTAAACATTTAAAACATTTAAAATATTGAAAGCGCGGCTTGGCGCCCCCCCCCATGGGTAGAATTAAGAGAGAAATCATGGAAGTTTTGACCGGAACCAAGTTTACTCAGGCAGTGGGTTGTGTATGGCTTTATATGGCTTTATATTTTAGATACCGACAGTGTTGGCACGGCATTTCCCCTTCGCAAGTTGTGATGTAAAGGACTTAATTCTTCCCCATATTTTTTTTAGTGAGTACCGCCTATCTTCAAAATTAGACCCCGTTAACATGGTGTCACCTCTTCTGTAGGTTTATTACCATAATATCGGACTTTGGCCCCTCAAGTGTGAAAAATTGGGATATATAAAACATGTATCCCCTCCCAACTGAATTTTTTGTCTGAGTGATGAAAACATAAAAATTAATTTTTAATGGCCATACCAAGCTTTTAACTAGGAAATGCACTGTCGTACCTTGTCTACTTCGGGAATTATGCAAATTTGTGTTGAACAGTTATTTTCATCCTTTTTTTGGTGGTAGTATTAATGTAAATTTCTTGACTAAGCAACATGCAAATTTCAATGAATATTTAGGTTTTGCCCTTCACCGACGTATAAACACTATTCGAACCAGCCAACCGATCCCGCAATCGCAATGGTTGAGTGGTAAGATGAAAGCAGGAGGTCGTGGGTTCAAGTCCCACCCAATCAATTTTGTTTCTTCTAATTTTCACTAGGGAGGTTATACAGTGTTTATACGTCAATGAAGAGCAAAACCTTAATATTGATTTACATCACCTCGACGCAAATTCCACCTTATCAGTAGTAAATTTCAGTGGTTGAATTAAATTTTACTATGACATGAGATGTCAATTAAGAGGTCGACATTGTATACCAGATAAATGATGACACATTATTGGGTTTTCAGAGGGAGATCAGTTGCTCCCCTCGCGCTCAGTTCCCATACCGAAACGTTCATGTAAACAATGCATTGGGTCATTATGTTGAACCTCTATTGTACAGGAAAATGTTGTGCGTGAGTGAGCATGTTTGTTTTGGCCAAGTGGTTCATTTGAAGTCGTATTAATTTCAAAATAATGCCGAAATGTTTAAAAGCCATTAAATGGCTCTACTTGTTCAGTATCGGTCACTCTCAAATGACGTCATTTCCTACAGACCAGCCACATGCATCGACATTTTGAACGTCAACTTGCATAAGGCGCATCGGCTGCATTGTATTTCGAACACATTTCGAGCAACAAGCGCGCATGTGTGGAACATTTACAAAACTGCGCAATGCATGCTTGATTACGTAAAATACGCAGTTGCAGTTCTCCTACAGAGATGGCCATCTTTGAGAGAGACCTATTTGGTAGTTATAACAATAGTCCTCGGCTTAACTGTTGATGCACTCTCTGAGTTGGCTGAGTTTGTGAAACAGTGGTAACTCTGGATGACAGATTTTATTATTTTTTTTTTTCAAATCAAGATTGTACATGTATTGTCAAAGTCTGGGCTTCTGCATTTTTTTGACAATTATTGACCTTAATTAATGTATGTATGGGTTTTGAGAAAATTAAGGAGAAGATTAAAAATCACACACGTGTGTAATCATAAAATGGCTATATTCCGATGTTTATTTATAAATGGGTGAAATGCTCCGGAACCAGTCTATGTTGATCTTGGTGTTGGTAAATTTGAAATGAAAGAATTTCAAAAGATACCTGTTACCAAGATTATAAAATAGTTGAATGCACATCTTTCAATTAATTTTATTGAACAGTAATCGTGCTTCATTGCAATAAAAAGAACTGCTTTGATTGTCAAATTGTTAAAGTTTTTACATTGAATAATGTACTTGCAGTAGGTCTGAAGCATTTTGATCTTTTAGAACGTTATGTATTACAAAATATTTCCAGAAATTGTACATCAACACATTTCACCATCTAAACCGCAAAGTTCCATTTACAGTCGACTCTCGTTAGTACAGACTTTGTTAATACAAAATCTGGTTATAACAACATAAAGCCTTGGTCCCGACTGTGCATTTATGTGTACAATGAATGGGACTGATGTTCCTCTTAATACAAAATTCTGATATAACAAACAATTTGGCTAGGTCCAAACGAGTTTGTTATAACGAGACTTGACTGTACTCGTATCCCTGTGATATTCCTGTTGTCCTAATTAACTTTTTGAATAACAAATTTAGGAGAATAAGAAAACCACATTGTTATTACAGTAGTTGTGATTAAGATCACAGCATTTATAAAATATCAGAAGAAAAGCAATTTGTTTTATCTTGCCAACTTGCTTACAATTATTAAAATTACTCAATTTTCGTTTTTAAATAATTTTACTTCATTAATATGTACATACATGTAGATCCTGTTGTATCAAAAATAAATATTAATGAAAAGTACATATTTACATTTGTCAGTGTTTTGTTTGTTTTCGTTTGAACTTACTGTTAATTTACTGAAGGGTTTGGGAATCTTGCAAGTCCTACAGCAGTCAACATTACATAAATCTGGCTTTCTGACATTTCAAGGCATATAGGATTGTTTGCTTTTCATGAGTTTTGTTCATTTTCAATAACATAATTCAAAATCCAAAGAAATTTCAGCTCAGTGGATATTACACTTTTTGAGAAAAATCATGCACAAGCTTTGATCACAAAACACAATTTTGTCCCTAGCAATGCTTACTTTGGAAAAATCGCTTACATTTCTTATTCAAATTTGAAAAACATCTGGTACACCGACTTGCTCAGAATGCTTGGCACATTTTAACTTTGAATTCTCCAGACCAAAAACACTGTTGCTAATCACATGATTCGGGCCAGCTCTTGCATAGTTACATAAGAGACGCTCAGCACCAATACATTCTTCTCAATGGGTGAGAATGGCACAAAGACACCAGACCATGCCGGAGCTGGGGTTGCTAGCATAAGGCTTGCCCCGAATCACATGATATAGTAACAGTCATTTTGGTCGGGAGAATGCAAACTAAAAACAGGCAAAGCATTGGATTAAGTCAGCGTTCCAGATCTTTATTCAAATTTAAAATGGGTTATAAGATGCTGGTGTTTCTTATCATTTTTTTCCAATTCTACGGATCACGTCGGAAGACAAGCTGCTTTCAATGTCTCCAGAGCCAGCTGGACTTTCTCATTCAATTTATCGGGATGATCTAGGAGCTGTCGTAGATGGGTTACATCCATTTCAAGAAGCATACCTGTGATTGAAATCGAGTAGTAGTTGAAAACCTTTTATTAAATTCAAGAAAGCAAATTTTTCTCATATCCGCTGATTTCCCTGTTTTTGTTTAAACTTCTCATATTTTTTTTTTTTACTTCTCATCAATGCCATTACAAATTGAAAAAATACTGTACAAAGTTTGCTGTGGTTTGGAATTTCCTCTAATTTTGTTCTTAATTCCCAGTTGCATGCCTGATTAAAAGTGCAGTAAACTTTTCCTCCATTTTGATAATTTGTACATGTATAAAATGTACATGTGTACATTAATATCCAAACACACTAAAAAGCCTTTTTTTTCTAGAAAATTTATACAAAATTATAAAATTGACGTGATTAACCCATGATTACTTGTACCAACCCCAAGTGCCTGTTACTCCTTACACCGCCTCAAACCGCCTCAAACGGCCTCAAACCGCCTCAGCACACTGTGGTGTTATGGATTTATCAATGGGGACATACAGTGATAGTACAATGTAACACAAGTGCTAAAGGGTGAATTCCCCAATGTCATGGTTCTGCTTACAACCAGATTCAGCGTTTATGATCACAATTCTGCGCTTATAGCCTTTAAGCATAAAATAATTTCCGCTTAGCGTGGCAGCTCAGAATCCTTATGAATTTGCATAAGCTGAAAATCCTTAACCATGAATTCTGTTAAAATTGGAACATGGTTTTCCTGCTGACGCTAACTGGTAAAAAAAAAAATGATTTAACCAGTTGGTGCCGGGATTATTTTGATAAGAACGGAACAAGGCGCGGGATTATTTTTCACTTGACCACATGTATGGCGGGTTGAAGCCATCACTCTTGGGCAGCACACTCATATTTTAGGCCTCGCTCGCTGACAGATATTTCCGGCCTAGCACCCTGCGTGTTTATCCATCATCCGTCCCGAATACTGCACAACTTTTGCGTGTATATCCGGCGCAAACGGGTTAAGAAGCAGAGCCATGAAATGGGACCCCGATCAAAGTTTGTTACCGGTGAGTTTGGAAGCCAGCTCTGGGTGTGCCTCCTCAATGATGCAGTACAATTCCTCTCCGAGTTCTTGCTTCTCCTCATCCATCTCAATCCGATATCTTAATGTGAAATCAATTATCAAGGCGTAAAAATAAGAAAGGATGTTAGATCAGATGTCAATTTTTTTTCAAAAGATCAGCTTTGGGTTTTAGGTGTTCTCAACTAAGAACCTCAAGTTCCAATGATCCATATAATTCTGAGTGTGCGTGATGAAGTGAGAAAACTCAAGCGGTTTTGCAAAGTCTGCGTTATTGACGATGGAGCAGGTTGAAATTGAAGACAAAAAACTACATTTGTACCCATCTTCAGGTGGCTCTTGCAGCAGTGTTGCTGTTGCCTTCTGCACTGCCCTCTGCAGTTCTTGAGGCGACGCTAAGAGGCTGTTGATGGTGTCTGGACTGAGCTCAAGAAGCATTCCTGAAAAGTTATCAGACATCAAAGACACATTTTTTGGAGAGGGCATGAAAGCAGCCGTGTTTAAGTCACGTCAATGTTACTTAACAAAAAATCAGGTAATCCAATCCAAAGTCTTTGCTTTCTATACCTGTGACTTTGGCACAGTGTTGTGAGCCGAGCTGCTGTACTTGGAAGTAAAGCTGTTCTCCCAAGCTGTCTTTAGCTGAGGCTTCGAGACAATTCCCCTCGGTCTTGGTACATCTAAGAAAACAATATGCAAATAGTTTTAGATGAGATCTTTAACAGGTTGTCTTGGATCCTATACAGCAAACTAGCGTTTGCTAAAAGAAAGCCTGCGCAGCCACTAAACTTAATTACATATCAGTGGCCGTACAATGTACAGCTGTTCACAATGAATGATCGTAAGCATAGAACTATATCAATAGCAGAACTATGAAAATGGATCTGAATGGTGGTCTTAGGATTGTTGGTATGTCTGTTATGTCCCAACTACATGTATAGTAATTGCCCAACTATAGCCCAGTTCATATTTCACGCAAAAGTGAAAGCGAAGCAAAAATTTGTGACGTCAACAATAAGTTTGAAGCATCCACCACTGTTGACAACATGAACTTCGCTTCTCACTTGCTTTCGCGTGAAGTATGAACGTGGCTTTAACTTGGTACCGACCCAGCTATAGTTGAGATGATCAAAACTGTAGTTGGGACCATTGCTATATAGTTGGGGCATAATTATGTCCGAATTAGAGGAGCTTTGTAGCCTTACTCCTCATCAATGACCCTCTTGGCCCCCTCCACCCGCCTCCTCAAAAGATCCTCGTCCTGCAGCATCCGCATCACTTCTTGGTTACCGGCCTCCAGCAGGATACCGGTGATGTGCGAGGCGTGTTGCGGGTGCAGTTCTTCCACCTTGGTGAACAAATGCTCGCCTAGGATCTGCTTGGCATCTGGAAGATGGTCGTAATCTCCCGGCAACATCGTGACAATTATTTCTCGATGTGCAAAAGAGGTTCTTGGTCCTGTCTTCCAGCGTGGATTTGTTTATGACCGAACTGTCATCATGCTTTTCCAGTTTCTGGATGCTGAAAAATAGGTTATAAATAGGTTATGTAATATCATGGAGGTACATGGTAATATCACACAGCCGATAACCTACCATGTATGACCACATTCTGGTTTATAGGCCCCCAATTCTTCTTTTTTTAGCTCAATATTAATATGATTTTATGTCCAATTGCAGATTGCAAGTTAAGACCTGACCCTATTTGAAATGCATGGAAAAGTACAAAGAACGTGGCCAACACTGTTAATATTTAACTGTAAAAAAATGTATCCCTCTCCAATAGCTCCTTTACTCAATTTCTGGTTCATATCCAAATGTGTCACCCCCCCCCCCCCCAGAACATCTTTCTCAACACCCACCTACCTCTCGATCTACAGACCAGAAATGATAGAGCACGCCCTCTCGTGGCGATTAAAAATCCTTGATGAAATTGGTGCGGGTCCCGCCGCGCGCCTTTGTATCGCGGCCTAATGATCAGCAATTCCGCACACCAGACTAGTCCTTTTCGTTGCGGGACGTGAAAAGGTTGGAACATGTGCCTAAAAATGACCAATAAAGTATCTATTAATCCCCGCTTTTCGTCCATTTTAATTGCAAATTATTAATTGATGTCAAAAATTATATATTGTAGAATTGTTATGAGAGAGATTAATGTTGTAAGGTGTTTCAGAAGTGCCATTTTTTCGCATCTTTTTCTTAGATGCCAGTGCATGCAGTGTGTGCAATGTAAATTGGAAATGGCGTGTAGTGTGGATATTCTTGCCCAGTTTCCGGACAAATGTTGTCCTGTTGGTAGAAACTAAGTTGTAGCATTGTTTTTACCATCTATAATCAGAATGAGGTAATCGTGTAGTTTAGGACACCTTTCGGCAGTTCGGGAAGAATTTGGGAAAAATGTTGCAACTTGACGCCACTTCCGCGATTGTGTACAAAGTCTATGGAGAGCATGGAGAGTCAAGAATTTTTTTTACGCAGTGGCTATTGTTACTGCAGCCGTAACGCATTTCCCATTTTCTATCGTTACGGTAGACTGCAACTTTTATAAAAACATGAGAAGAAAATATAAAATTAGAAGGAAAAAAATGAATTTGAACGTTATGAAATTTGGACTTTATTTCCCTTTTAAAAAAAAGGCAGTGGATATTTTGCCGGAGACGGCAAACCTTCAGTAAACGTTAGTTTGCCGGATATGCACTAAACATGCGCAGTTACTTTTTTTTTTGTACTTAAAACATTTTCCGGTGACAAATTTTAGTCTGGCTCCATGCCAATATTATCGTTGTATTTTTGTATTAACAAGATGGGAATCAGACCATTTTATAATTTCAGACTTTATTTCCCTTTAAAAAAATCCTCCAGAGCCACAAATCTGAAAAAGAAAAAGTAATACTCTGCAATAAAATGTTTGAGACATATTAAAATAATAAACGAAGAATATTCTTATTTATTTGGGGATGGGAAAAAAACCCCTTAAAATTGTGGCGGGCGTCAGGATTCGAACTCGGGACATCCCACTCACTAGAGCTATTGCTTAACCACTGCACCGACTGTGCTACACAACTTTGGTGGGAATTTAATACATGTTATAATTCAGCCCTATCTTAAAGAGTACAGTGCCCTCTGTTGATATGGATTGCCGCCGGCAAACCTTTAGTAAACGTTAGTTTGCCGGCGTTACCTCCGGCAAAATATACACTACCTAAAAAAAATCCTCCAAAGCCTCCGGTTAGAAAAGGAAAACAATTCGAGTGCAAAACTGAGATGCGAACCCGCAACCTCGCGGTGCAAAATCCTACCCTTTATCGACTGAGCTGTCGCACTGCTTGCTAAAACTTGGGGAAACAAAAAAATTATATACCTGCGTGCGTATCAAAAAAGTATCGTAGAGGGCGCTAACCAACGGCTGCCGTAACGATAGCCACTTCGTTTTTTTTTAAGTAGGCCTATTTTAGTTTTACTAATAAAATTGGAAATGTTTCTCAGTCCCAGATTCATGTCTTATCATCATTTTTGCAATGAATGACATTCATTGAGATGATAGGGCCTATATGAAGAAAAAAGTGGCGTCAGGTTGAAACATTTTTCCACTTTTTTGGCAAGTCCCAAAATGTACAAGTGTCTGTTCGTTGTCTTATTATATGGAACGGGGTCCTAAAATACACGATTACTCAGAATGATGCAGGGTTCTAGCCAGGGTGAAATTATAGCGTAGGGGTAATTTTGGTTCGACGACTAATGCGAGCGCGGAGCGCGAAGCCCTTACGACGTGGGGTCCGGGGCCCGCTTAAGGGCCCCGGAAATTTTTGGACTCTAGATGCTCTGTGGTGCAATCTGAGGCGATTCCCTGCCACTTTCCCCTGTTTTTTTTTTAACAGAAGTGTTTAAAATTATAAGAAATTTTGTTTTATTTGTTTCAAATGATTGATACTCTTGCTCCTGTAAAGTTTCTTCTGTTTTCAAATTTTAGAACATGTTTACAATGTATAAATTGTTCCAAGATCAATGCTTGCTTTATGATGTTTAACCATATTTAGTAGTTCTTCAATGTTTTATAAAAAAATTGAGATTTACTTTGTCAATATTAAGTGTGAGAACAAATCGCATGAACATTTCATATTCATGTAACGATTAATTGAATTCAAGTTTGAAGTCAGTGTAATTTAATCAATCTAAAACTAAAACAGAAAGTAATTAGGCATGCAGGTACAAGGTTTTACATGGAGGAATAAGAACCATCTCATTCTCAATAGACACTGACAGCCCAGTTTCAAATTCAAGAAGCCTTGTGTTGTGTAGCGCTGCCGGAGTAGCAGTAGTTCCGATTTTAAATTTGTAAATAAAACCATCCGATCGGCAGGGAGAAAAATTGTAAAACCATGGAGGTCTCAGACATGTCAGACAGAAAAAGTCGTCGGCGATTGCAATTTCCATATGCTACAACACAATGTGAAGGAGAAATCTCATTTTTGTTGTGTTAAAAAATATAATTGTAGATAATGACGATGAGAAATAATCACCGGGAATTGCTTCCTATCCCGGCCCCGGCCGGCCCGGCCCGGCGTGCGGGCGCGGGCCATCCCACGCCGGCTACGCCGGCGAACTACGCGACCAAATTTCCCCTCAGCATTTGAGAAAGCAACGCATTCGTGGAGCGCTAAAAACTTGCTTTGTTGCAATACTTGCTGATTGGTTTTGTCCTAAGAACAAACAGATCCGTTTTTACTACCAAACTTATCGAACTGTTATTATCAGCAACGAGTAGTGTAGTCAAAAATCCCAATTTTCGACAGCGACATTCTTCGAGAAGAATTATTCACGGGCGGCCATCTTTATGGACGGATCCATCATCCATTGATATCGTAGGGGTGCTTAACCTTTCTTTGGACATCGTTTCTCGAATAAATCCTTTACGAAAATTATGTTCCGACGTTGAAGAACTTATTTTCAAACAGTAACATGTTTTGGACTTGATAAAAAGTATTATTTATAATTTTAAAACAGTTGAAATGCTTGTAAATATTGACCTTAGGAAAGCACACCCGATACCGCAAAATGGTGTGGTCCACGGAGCGCTCTGTACGTGACATGTTGGTGACACGTACGTACGTCCGTACGGAGCGCTGTATCTACGCAGCACAAAACAGCACGTGATTTCATAGCGAATGCGTGTGTGCGGTGGGATCGTTGTTTATTTTTCGCTGTGTCGTACGGCCAGTGCGCAATGCTCAAAGTCGCTGCGCTTGTATACGAACTAACGGCAGATATTTTTTTTTTCGCAACCAAAATTTATAGCGTAGCGGTAGCGTAGCGGCGCGATTTAAGCGTAGCGCTTATTTCCGAAAGCGTAGCGGGTGTTAGCGCTATTTGATGCCTGGCTAGAACACTGGAATGATGCACGGTCATCGCATTTATGTTTAAATGTGGGAGTGAGAAATGTTTGCCTTTTGGGCAATTGTTGGGAGAGCCTGACACCACCTTTCCAAACCCAGGGCATTTCCAATTATCTGCATGGTATCCCAAACGGCAATTCATTTATGCTTTCAGAATCTATCCAGCAGTCATGAACAACGCGGCCGCTGACCTCCAGTGGATGATCATCCGCAACAACTCTTGCTTCCTCAAGAAGGGAAATGGCTTGACCTTCAGCTCTGTGAGAAATGTTTTGCTGTTTCAGAGTTTAAAAAATCTTTACCAGAAATCGACCCTCCGCTTTTAGGTTTAAAACTGGCAGTACAAATCTTCACCTTATTACAAATGTATAAGTATATCATTTCATTCTCTTTATTCAGTGTAGACCCAACCACTTTTGTGAAGTAGTACATGAAGGAACATTTTATGCTTATATCCGAACCCCCTGGGCCCTTTTTGCTACGAACCATCCTCGATCCTCCAAACTCCTCCAACATTTTGTACTTGCATATTTGTTCAAGTGAAGGATACCCACTGCCTCAATCCTTCAAAATCCTCCAACAGCCCTGCCCCAAAATGCATTTATCCTCAATCCTCTTCTTCAAACACCATTCATCCTCAATCTTCCAAAATCAACTGATACTGAATGTCCATGTGTCCTCAATCCTCCACAATCCTCCAAAATCGCCCGGAGGACTTTGGAGGGATTAGGAGGGTCAGGTTTAAATTTAATCCAGCCTTGCTTCTTCATGACTAACTTGAGCACCCCCCCCCCCCCCAAATGTATTTTGCAATCTTAACTCTTTTCTATACTTCTAAAATCTTGTTTTATCATGGTTATTGTACTATTTGTCCCATGCACAGGAGCCCAACAACCTGAAGAACAAGAACACCTTCAAGTTCAATGGGTTGATCCACAGGAAGGTTTGTACTTGCATTGCCATAATTATTCTAAGCTAGTTTGGAGAACTCCCTCCGCTGTGAGATTTTGTTCTTTAAGGCCAAAAAAAAGGCTCTGGTTTCTGGTATGCGCGCACGTCGCCGTAGCCATGCGTGTCGGCAAATGAAAAAGTTTTTTTTTTTCAATGAAAGATGATGTCTCAAAACCGCCAAACTCACTGGTTTGACTGGAATCCTGCTGCTGCACAATTTGAACGTGTTTTTAGATGGGGTTATGATCGAGAATAAGCTTTATGTGGCCTCTCTGGTCTCCCATAATATTTGCACTAAGTTTAGTCGGGCACCATTTGCAGTCATCAGCCGACATTTGAAGCAAAAAAAACAGGTAAAAAAAAAAAAAAAAGCCGCGTCGCCGCACCACTTTTTGGGCAAGCTCCATACCAGAAACCGGAGACTTATTTTTTTTTGGCCTAAGGGGCAAAGCACTTTTTTTGCTTGGGAAAAGGCAATTTTTCCTCAAAGAACAATCTACACGAAGAGTAATTGCAGCATTTGTGTCATGCTTATGATTAGGAAAGCATAGTGGTTTAAGACCGAGACTCATTTGTTGATAGAGAGACCTTGTCGTTTTGTAACAATTTTAGGCCTTTTCTCCTCTTGTTGTATTAATGAGAAAAAAAAACATTACACAGGATGTTAATGATGTATCATTAACAGTGATATTTGTTGGCTCTTTATCATTTTTCTCCAGACCGTTGGTATTGAGGCAGCCAAGGATGGCAAAGGTGTTGTTCTCGTCACCAAGAAAATCAGGGGAGGTGAGCCTCAATTTCTCTTTTTTTTTTCTCTCTGACTTTATCGCTTGTTCATCACTACTCAACTTAAGATGTGTGACTGTTTTTCAAGAACATTGCAATGCATTCTTTGATTATTTACTTGTTACTTGCCATCTCAAATTGGTCCCAAAATTTTTCTTTTGAATCTGTTTTATTTTCCTGAGAGTTGAAAGTGTTCATCATTTGCAGTTCACGTAATTATCTGTGATATTTCACATCTGTTTTTCTAGTTTTCTGTAAGCACAATGCATTGTCGAAATGGACTTGAAGACCATTAGATTTAATCAGTTGTTCATAAACTAATCATTTTCACTTGGCGCTCAGCTGTACTCTGTTTAGTTTAATTATTCTAAGTTGAAACCCCACAAGTTTTCTTTACCTAGGACTAAAAGAATCAACCCCAAATGCCTATAAGGTACAAGGGCTGATCAAATACTGTATACTGTACGCCCAAAGCCAACATTGTGAAAAAAAGTTACCTGTCGAGTGTCAACCAGGGCCCAATATCATAGCACTGCTTTAACAGTAAGCAGAAAAATTGTGCTTACTATAGCAGACAATCATGCTGCTGCTTAAGCACTATTTCATGCTAATGGTTGTGCGCGCATGGAGATTTCTATTGTTACGTCACTGATTTAAGCAAAGTTTTCTTCTGGGGTTAAGCGTGCTTTTGCTGTGCTTACTGCTTAACGGTCCCTATGAAATAGATGGAGGCTCGGTAAGCACAAAGTCGGCTGTTAAGCAGCGCTATGAAATTGGGCCCAGTGTGTCCCAAGCAGTCCTCCAGAGCTACAGCTTCATTTTTTGGGGGGAGATTGTTCAGGATTTTTCATGATTTCAGGATTTTTTAAAGAATCCCTTTTGATGCCTGGAATTACTGAGGTTTTACCTGAAGGTGTTTTACCCATAGAAGTTTATATAGGACAAAAGAAAATGGTTACTATTAAGGGCTGCCTTCAGGCAAATACAAACATATACCGTAGACCCTATATTTCTCTGGGGCCCTCAGCAACCCTCAACCATCTGCTGAGTATTTTTATGGATTTCACATTTTCTCGATCTCACCCCTGGTTGTGTTGATATTTCCTTTGTGCAGTGGCCAACAAGCCCGCCAAGCAGTACAGCCGTATCGAGCTGAAGAAGGACGCCCGTCGCACCCTGACCTCCATCCGCCATGTCCTCAAGAAGAACAAGTACCGCAGGGACATCAAGAACGTGAGTGGGCTCGGTAGAATCGGAGGAATATATTTGCCAGGAGATACAACCTTGCTATCAAATCTTTCCCAAAAGCAGGCTTACTACGCCAGTTTTTGTTTCAAGCTACAGGTCTTGGAATTGTAATTCAAAGGCCGATAACAATTGTAAACAATTACTGCAATTTGGCAATTTTCCAAAAAAACATTTGATTAAAATGTCTATGGAAACAGTTGTACACAATCTCAATTGTGCATGTGTACAACAAAACAATTGAAATCAAATCCTTTGCTCACACATGTGGCTGTCGAACACAAATCTATTTTGCATTTGACATACAGGTTGCCGTTTATTTAACCATAACTCTAGGCATTTTGATAAGGAACCTTTCCCGGATCTGCCAAAATCAAAAGTGTAGTCTTGGTACTTAAGCTTAAAGAGGTTGTGGAATGCTCGAAGACATTTCTGTCATTTTTCGGGTATATGTAGCCTAAGGTGCGATGAAATAAAAACGACTATTGTGCCTGTCATGAAATGAGTACAAAAGGTACTTTTGAGAGCTGTTTTCCGGGTCTTGTTTCGACCCGAACGTGCAATTTGTGTAAAAGTCGTCGTTGGAGGCAGCAAACAAAACATAGTAAATTGTGACGTAATAAACAGGACTCGTTTATACTACGCTGCATCGGGAGTCCTGTTTATTACGTCATGATTTACTATGTTTTGTTTGCTGCCCCCAACGACGACTTTTACACAAATTGCACGTTCGGGTCGAAACAGGACCTGAAAAACAGCTCTCAAAAATACCTTTTGTACTCATTTCATGACAGACACAATAGTCGTTTTTATTTCATCGCACCTTAGGCTACATATACCCGAAAAATGACAGAAATGTCTTCGAGCATTCCACACCCTCTTTAATCCAAATGCCCTATTTGAAGTATTTATAGCTAACTCTCTGTATAAAATCGATCAAAGAGATTTTAACCCTAACCTCATCTAAAGCTACAAAATACTACTAAGTAGTAACCTGTAGCATGCATTTCTTTCCATACAAGTGTGCACAGCACATGTAGTATTCTGTGGTATTTGGTCCTTGACCCCCAAAGGGCCCTTAAGACGTTAGTTGTAAGGAATAAAAATCAGATTCTGGGACAAACATTTCCGAGGATAAAATGTGCAGGTCTGGTCAATATTTTTAAAACACTAAAAATACTCTTTAATTTTTTTTTGTTTACGTAGGCTGCCCTGAGACGTGCCAGTGCCATCCTCCGCAGTCAGAAGCCGGTCATGCCACTCAGGAAGAAGCGTGGCCCACGCTCCAAGCGCCATTAGAATGCTCTCAATCATGGTCCCAAGAAGCGCTGAAACCAACAGACTCAACTTAAATCACACAATAATTTGCATGAAAGACTGCACAACTGGAGTCTCCTGATATGCAAAAATTGAAAAAAAAATCATAACATCTTTTGTTTTATATCAACTGGAGTGATCAAGGAAGAGAGGCATCAATAAAAATCACACTGTATGTAAACAGAAAGAATTGCTTTCAATGTTGTCTTTATTCTGTTCTTCAGATGTTGTTTTCTCAAAGTTTCAAGAGAGATTTACACATTATCTCAAACTTGCAAACTGCTGCTACACAAAATTAGAGTATTGTTCTTAGTGACGGGAGAAATTTGAGACTGAAAAATATTAGCATAACCAGAATTTACAAACTGAATAAACTGAAGTTCCCATCACAGTCATGCCAGCAAAAACTGAAAAGAGTGGTGCCACATGGAATGCCGTCCACAATGATTGGGTATAGTTTGTAGGATTCAATGACCACTGGGCCTTTATGAAAACACTCCAGAGCTGAAATGTTGAAAAATGGGTGGGAACCCTCTGATAAGTCAAAGGGCAGGCTGTTCATATATCAAGAAGACCACCAGCAAGGGAATGCAGTTACAATCGGAGACCACGGAGCAAATTGGGGGAGGTTCCAGTTGTTTTCTTCAGCCCGTGTCACAAAAAATGCAAGGCTTAAATTTTTGTAAGGTTGGTTTTAAAAATCGAATGGCGGAATTCAAACCGAATTTTGAAAAATCTGGATTTAAATCCCTCCACTAATTGTTCTAGCAAAGGAAGCAATAGAAATATACACTCTTACAAGTTTTTTTTCCATCTCTATTCAATGATGCCAGAACCTCAAAACTTGAATACTTTTTTTTATAACCTCCACTTCATGGACTCGAGTGTGGTCTACATGTTTGTAATCTCCTTCTGAAATATCTGCAAGCCTACAATTCTCATTGGATTGCAATACAATCGAGGCATCCATATTTCCTAAACACTTCACACGACACCAGCATTGGATGCCAAGTAGCAAATTTATAAACCCAGTTCTGTTGATCGTTACTTCACTGAACATTGCAAAAATTGTATACACAAGTAAATTAAAAATTTAGGGAATTTCTCAAAATAATCCAATATCGCAAGTTAAAATACAGCTGCAAATAATTTACTAAGAGCACATCTGAATTACTTGGCGACGATATAGACACGGTGCACAAGTACCCCCTCAACGGTCACAAAGGGAGAGTTGGGGGAGACCACTGGGAGGGATATTCAAACGCATTGCCGACATCGCCTGACACACACGCAGAGATGGTAAGGGTTTGTGCACATTCAGAATATAATTAGTGACGCGTAGTTGGCGCCATACATGCTCCCACGTGGTGTGTCCCTCCCACTGGGTTCTTGAAAGATGTCAAAAAGCACCATCTACTAGCGCTCAGAGTCAATTCCACACACACCCATGTCTATGGAAAGTGTCTTCAGCAGCTTCCAATGGCACATGCAGCCAAGTCATTTGGATGTGGATTATGTTTGGGGATGTCAACTGGATGGGAGTGGATCTTCGTATCTCGGTAACCTGTCCAGGACACTCTGTGCAAGCTGTCTGTAGGCTGCTGCCTGAGGACTCCCAGGGGAGGACACCACGATGGGACGACCCTCGTCCGACGTCTCCCTGATACCGATATGTAGTGGAATATCACCTGTGGTGGGAGATCAATTATGAAACGACACGAGGATTCAGTTCTGATTGTAGTACCTGCTGAATTATCAAATTCAAACCAGTCAGTCACCCTGGCAAGCTGGGTGGTTTAAACATGGTTAAAACATCTCCACAAGTTAAAAAAAAAAGGGTTGTGGGTTCGAGTCCCACCCAAGGTTGATTGTTAATTTTTCTCCCCCACTCTCAGGCAGATGGGACAAGGACCCAATAATAAGATTCAGTATACTTTATCTGTGATGCATATTGCAAATATGCCCCTTCCAATGCTGTGATTTCCCATCCATAAAAATAAAAATTATCTGTGCAGCTGGACCAACTGAGGTTAAAGCAACTTCAGCCTTCACATATATTTTATTGGCACTGCGTTCTCAGTGCTTTCTGAAAACCTCACTAGCTTGTATCGACATGGAACTCCAACCCACTTAAATTGTTTTTTTACTAATACAGACATCTTGGAAACAGACAACTGAGCTTGTTGGTGTCAGCTGGCCACTGAACCAAAACTGCTACGATTTACTGAAGTATTGAGTTGAACTACAACCGATTTGCTATTCACGACTGCATACCTAATATTTCAAGTCCCATTTCCTTGGCCACAGCTTGTGCCCCGTCCTGGCCAAATATATGACTCTGGTGCCCGCAGTTGGGGCAATGGAAGACACTCATGTTCTGCACCAGACCCAAAACCTAAAACAGACAAATATAAACCTCTAGTTACTACCTGTTTAATTTCACATTCTCCCTTAAAGGGAAAATACAACATTTGCAAACATCAAAAAATAAAACTACCAAATCATTTTGAAATACCTTGCTGGACTGTTAGTGAATGACAGTGTAAAGCATCCTGTAAAATCATGGCACCTGGTATACTGTCATTTTCAAGAAAAGTGGTATTTTTGTATCAATTTCCAACGCTGGTCGGCCGACCAGCGTTGGAAAAAACTGGCTTTTTTTTCAAATACTGGCCCCAATTGACCATCGCACTTGTTTGCAATCGATTACACACCTATGAACGGGTACAAGCCAGCTAGACTGGTTCCCTGACCTTACAATTCCCCAATTTACATAAACTGCTCTGTTTCTTCTTATATGGAGTCAGGGAACCAGACTACAGGAAAATGATTGTTTTTCTTGGTTTTTATAGCATTTTCGAACCCAAAACCTCAAAAAAGTCAGTGTAACTATATTTGCTATATATTTCCAACCCCCCAATTCCATCCATTTTCTGAAAATTACAGCAAAAACAAATGATGTATATTCCCTTTAAACAAACTAACTGAATCCACTTATACATCTTTTAAAAATAAATGAATTTGACTAACTGCTTTTATAACGACAAACACATGTTCTAGTCGAACTTTCACAGTTTTCAAGACATAACCGTTACTTACAGGTACACCCACTTTTCTAAACATCTCCGCCCCCTTTCTGGCATCCAGCAATGCTATGTCTTGAGGAGTGGAGACAATCACGGCGCCTGAAAACAGATTGGCAAACTAACGTATCTGATCATCCAAAGGGGTTGAAAAGTCTAGAAGGGGCAAATAGTAGACAGGAAACAGTCTACATAAAGATGGGATTTTTTTAAATTTGGAAACAATCTTGAGGACTTTTTTTTGTGGCATTTTTAAAAGTGATTACACACAACCTCACTAAGACAACCTTTAAGTGGCAATAATTTATTCAGGGATATCTTGGAATTAAAGAAATGCATACATTTTCAATGAAAACATCAAAGCCCACTTTAATTTTTTTTAGATTTGCTTTTTGATCACCCCTACCTGATATTGGAATGAGCTGGGACATTGATAGCTGCGCATCTCCGGTGCCAGGGGGCATGTCCACTATCAAGTAGTCTAGGGGACCCCAAGCTACCTGTTGGTGGAGGGGGAATTAATCTGAATTAAACACACTGCCTCCCAGCACAAACGCCGGCAAATTTGTTGTCACCCCTTCCCCCACTGAGAATAGTCTGACAACGCCCCTGGTGGGTTGTTTGCAATTTTTGTAACTCGGCACGTCCAAATAAATAACAGTTCTATGGTTCAATCCAGTACCTGTCGTATGAGTCTCTGTATGGCAGACATGACCATCAGACCCCTCCACACTATGGGGGATTTCTCGTCAGTAAGGAAGCCCATGGACATGCTGCAAAGACAAGAAAACATCAAGAGATCATCGTAAGCGCTGTGATTTAGTTTACTGATAAGAACGTTTTGAAATGCCGATTATTATTATTATTATTATTATTGTATCATCGGACACATTGATATGCCTGATATATGTGTTGGGCGTGATCAGTGGATCTGCGCTATCTGTCTATCTGTGAAAAAACTCAGACTTTCCTACCCTTTTTCAAAACAATACTCCAGGAACCGTGAATTGGAAAGAAAATGTGATCGATTGACGGGTGCGCAATCAAACGATGAGGGCACATTCAACCGACAGCGCAGCGCGACTGATCCGATCGCGTCAATCCAGCTATCGCGCCAAACATACGCATGCTGATTTCACAGTCAGTTTTGAGTGACTGAAGAGAAAATCAACAATTCAACCGCCGAAATATTTCTGGTGCCTATCTGACTGAGGTATCCCGTCCAAAATTGGCTGTCTACCCAACTTGTTATTGTCTTTATTGTAAACCTGTACATGCTCTGTAGACTGGGATCTTGTCACAAGTCACGATTATTGGCAATTAACAAGCTGAAAAGACAATTAACAAAATTTATCATTTCATTGAAAAACAACAATCATACTTTACCATGATATGCCAAAGTTTTGGAGGGGCTTCATCAAGTTATCTGCAAGAAAATTGTACAATGAAATGAAATTGAACAGGAATGAAATTGAACAGGAACGAAAAATTATCTGAAATGAAATTGAGCACATATGCTTCATCAGCCATCCTAAAAACACAATTTTCTAATCATCCTGAGAAAAAAAATCCATTCTTTAAACCCCCAAACCATAAAACTATTGATGATGATTATCTGTTATGCCCCAACTTTAGTTGGGGTCATTGCTGTAGCTGCGGGCGTAACCCAAAAAGCAAACAAAGGTGCTGACTCGACGGGCTTCTGTACTCCTCATACTTAGTACTAGCCCCATAAATGTGGCCTATTTACTGGACTGCCTCCGTAAACATAGGCCACACATCCACATGTACAAAAACGTGTCGCACTTTGCCAAATTTTGACTTTCACATTTAGGCTTAGTTTGCAGGGTTTTTTTTGCTTTAGAAGCATACTCACCCTCTTTATAGGCTAATCAGAAAGTGCTGCCTTTTTCAGATGTAATATTTTTCGTGAAATTTCCAGATTCATTTTTACACGATTGCGTATCAAAATTTCAACATGAAATTTCACAAAAATTAGACATCTGAAAAAGGCAGCACTTTCTGACTAGCCTATAAAGAGGGTGAGTATGCTTCTAAAGCAAAAAAAACCTACAAAGTAAGCCTAAATGTGAAAATCAAAATTTGGCAAAGTGTGACACGTTTTTGTACATGTGGATGTGTGGCCTATGTTTACGGAGGCAGTCCAGTAAATAGGCCACATTTATGGGGCTAACTTAGTACCTACTTTTAGTAAGTTCTGGTTCCTGGCCACTGAGGTTCATCATCCGTGGAATGGAAGGTCCATAAACATCAGCATCAAGAAGACCAACAACTGCTGACTTCATGTACATGAAAAGAAAAGAATATGCAGTTTCACACAAACATTTTTTTTTAAGTTAGTGGGTGCTTATATAATTCTGCAAGTAGATAATAATTTTAGTGGACTAGGTTTTGCTCAAATTTTAGACAGGGTTTAAGGGATTTCTTTGAATGATGTTTTTTTATTTGAGGAGAGGGGTTTACCAAATACAATTATTATGAAGGTCGGCCCAATTTAATACACAATTTGTTTTTTACAACAAGAACGAAAAGAAAAAACTGCTAACCTTTTTCACAGCTCCGATACCCAAGGCAAGATTTACTATAGAGAAAAAAACAACAGAATATTTGAATTGAAATTTACTCTACAGGATAAGAACTAAGCTCAAATTTGATTGAAAATAATTTTCATTAATATTGATTTAAAAAAGACTATTCCTGCACATCTTTTCTTCAGCAGAACAGAAGACTAAACACTGTGTACCTGCTGTGGTAGATTTGCCAACTCCTCCCTTCCCAGAGGCAACCAGGACGACTTGCTTGACGCCAGGGATGGGCCATTTCTTGGGCAGGCCTTTCCCTGTTTTTGTCTCGGGGCTTGTCCCAGCTCCCTGCTTCTGTCAATAGTTAAACAATGCTGAATGCAAATCGTCAGCAACACCACGAAGTAACACCCATGTACATACCAGTAAAAACCAGCATTTGGATGCACAATCCTCTAACGTTAGTATGAGACTGGTCTGAAATTAGTGAAAATGTCTGTGTTTTCTCAGTAGACGCTTCAACATTTTCCCTGCTAAATTTTACTTTTTATGACATAGGCCTATTTATTATTATCACTCTCTAATGGCTGATAGGTTACTACAGGGGAAAATTAGTGATGGGCCAGATATGAATTTGGGACCGACTTTGGGACTGGGAAACAATTCCAATTTTGTTAGAAAATATAGTCGTGTTCCCTAACGTGGCACACTTCGAAGCTTACCCAACTTTCCTCGTGTAGTGTTGCCAAACCTCTTTGTTGACAAACCTCAAATTCATGCAGTAAAATAATGGTACTTTTACCTTATTAATGCTTGCTATTTAACCTCCGTGAACAATTTCGGTTTCATAAAATTTAAGCTGAAATTAAAAAACGGTGGCGTCCGGAAATTGGGCACAAATTGGCGGAGTGTTCCCTAACGTGGCGCACTTAAATAAATCTCGGAAAATTCCAAATTAACATTTAAGAATTTCTGTAAACTTGATCAATTCTGATAAATCATTATTATTTCTACTTACACACCCAGCCAGATGTTTGTCAGAAAATTATTTTCTTATTTTTCGGGGCATTTTCAAAGGTTTCACTTTGCACTTGAAAATAAAATCGGAAAATCACGCCAAAATAAAATTTTCTTTTAACTTTGTAGCGGGTAAATAAACTCGCAATTTATGAACGGGCAATGACGGGAGTGTTTAGAACTTGATGAAATTTCACTTTCTGTGAAATTTCAGTTAAAACTTTTGCTCTAGCTAGGCGCTACAGGCGAAAAATCAAAGTGCGCCACGTTAGGGGCCGCGCCACGTTAGGGTACATCAACAATACTTTGAAAATGCACTCAACTCTCCATATAATTAATACAACACACAGACTTTCACTTTGTAAACACGGCACTGACAAAGAGTCAGACTTTATTTCCCTTTAAAAAATCATTTAATGGCATGCCACGGATAAAGATAAACGAAGAAGAAAATGAAGTTACTCACTTTCATAACATTTCGGCTTAATTTTCTGCTAAACAGCTGAATAAACGATGTCTGAATTGGACCTTTTCCAAGGCAGCTGAAAAAAGATTTCATGGGCGCAGCCATATTTGTGTATGCACTATCTTGAACTATGGAGGGCGCTATGTACAATGTCATTTGATTTTGGAGGACACGCCCACTGAGCGCCTTCAAATGATATGGTTAAAAAACAACAGAGAACAATTTTCAGTTAAAAAGTTTCCCAAAAATGTGCCCTTTGAAAATTCGACTTTATTTGTACCACTTGATTAATAATGTAACTGAATTGCTAAAATGGTAAAACACTTAAATTCTCAGCTGTGAAGGTTTGTCGTGGCTTTTGCGAGTCAACACACAGGGCACACTTTGTACTCGACACTCTTCACAACATCATTAACCTCAAATTATTTGACAGAACTTTGCTTTTGTTTGCATCGTAACAAAATTTATTACTAGCAATCATTTCAAAATCACTTCTACACATAATAAATGCACACATTTAATACAATACTTAAAATCTGCCACTACCACAATATAATAATGCAGCTACAATGAACATGAAATGCACAAAAAGACATAAGCGATAATTGCTATCTTATACTAAATTAGCATATATAACAATTGGGATGCTAAAAGAGACTTTGATTTCTTACATGAGAAGAAGGATTACCAATAAATGATTGTAAAAAGTTGATAACTTTGATAATGATAATATCTTAAATCCTTGTTTTAATCAATTAAGGGTAAATTTCTAACATGGAATTAAGAAGTAGTAAACACAAGTCCTTTTTAATAAGAAATAAAGTACAAATAAAGTAAACTTAAAGAATACCATATTGTATATCATATTGTACTGTAAAACAAAGGCAAATTAACTGTATTTAATTGCAGTACCCTGTCACTTTAGTATTATCATGGGCCATGGTTTGGCTTCATTTGAAGAGTCAATTTGATGTCGGTCTAACATTTGGAAATTATGCAATCGATTAGTCCGCCATATTTTTTTAAGTGAAAGAGTCAAATATTTTATCAAATTATTTCAAAATGTAAAATCTTTGTGAGTAAAATAGCTTAACCAATTCATGCTGGGATCATTTTGACATTGAACGGACCCAAGTGCACAATTTTTTTTCACAAACTCCGAAGACCGACAGGTTCAAGCCGTCATCTGCGGGTAGCAGACCCTGATATTTCCGGCCTTGCTCGCTGCGCACAGGTTGCAAACAGATATTATTCCTGCCTCGCTCATAATCTGTAAAAAACATCCGTTCCAAATACCGCAAAACCTTTGCGTGTATAAACATCATCCAATGTGGAACTAGTTAATCCCAGTTGATTTAGGAGGGTCAAAATATACTGAGTTTTTTTTTATATAGATATAAACAGCATTCATCAATAACATAAACACGACAATGTATGTACAAGTTTAGATTAAAACATCTTAAAACTACAGCCCACTTCGGGCTTAGTGAGAATTTGAAAGCAAAACAAATTCATTACAGGGTTACGATCGACACAAAAATCGTCAAGAAGGATGTCATGAATTCACTTCACTTTCATTTGTACACAAAGTATGACATGAATAGCTGACTGTGGCACTACATCTAGAATAATACTTTTACAGGTACCACAGATACACGGTATATAACTGTATTTAAAATGTAAACATCAATTCACTAAGGCCAAAAAAAAAAAGTCTCCGGTTTCTGGTATGGAGCTTGCCCAAAAAGTGGTGCGGCGACGCAGCTTTTTTTTTTTTTTTACCTGTCTTTTTTGCTTCAAATGTCGGCTGATGACTGCAAATGGTGCCCGACTAAGTGCAAATATATGAGAGTCCAGAGAGGCCACATAAAGCTTATTCTCGATCATAACCCCATCTAAAAACATGTTAAAATTGTGCAGCAGCAGGATTCCAGCCAAACCAGTGAGTTTGGCGGTTTTGAGACATCATCTTTCATTGAAAAAAAAACTTTTTCATTTTGCCGACGCGCATGGCTACGGCGACGCGCGCGCATACTAGAAACCGGAGACTTTTTTTTTGGCCCAACAGTAGTGTTTTTTTTATTATATGGAAGAATTAGATTAAATGAAACACATGTAGGAAAGAATGTTACATCCTGACGCCACTTTTTTTCGTCATATAATTATCTCCATTAAGGTCAGTCAATGCAACAATGTTGAAAAGACATGAATCTGCGACTGAGAAACATTTCTAATTTTGTTAGAAAGTACTTCGAAAATGTACTTGACTCTCCATAGACTTTACACACAACCAAAGAAGTGGCGTCTGGATACTACTTTCTTTCTTACGTTTACACTATGTGAATTTCTCAAGTATCATTTTAAGTCCAAAAACTACAATTGCACCCTTTTGAAATAACTGCACTTATAAACGAGGTTTCTGTTAAATTTTATAATCATGCTGCTGTTTGAAACTAGAGTTAATATGCAAATCCTCAATGGAGCCTGATGTAAACAAATCTTCATCAACTTGATCAAGATTTTATGTACAATCTGAGCTGATTGTATTGAACCATTTTGTTGGTTTCAAATGAGGCTATTCATGTCAAAGACCAATACATGTACAGGGGGATATGGGGACAAACTGGTTTGCAAAAGTCATGAATCAAATATTCATTCAAAACCAGGGCCAAATGTTGAGGCTGTTTCCATGGCAAAAGTGTTTTTGCAAACTTAATTAACCTTACAAATTCAGCATCAAATTTTACCAAGATTGTCATTTCGAAAAGGACTAAAATCTCCATCTAAAGTTTTAGTTTCAGAACAGTCAAATATCAGCCAATGAACTAAAGGTGGGTTTTCACATTTCCCTTGTTTCAATTTTTCATTTATTTCACCCAAAACCGTTTTTATTTTACATTTTTTTAAAAATACATCATTTGTTCTCCGACAGCTCCCTCTGAAAAAGTAAATACATGTTTACGAGACAACAAGGTTACATATGGAATATGATATAATAACTATATTACATTTATCTTTGTGACGTTCAAGATAGAGGACTCCACCATTTTCAACCAAGGGATGCATAATTGATGATGGGTTGGTCCACTCACCATGTAGGGGAGTCTATGCTTGAATGTTTGGTGCCTTGACGGTGAATAACCGCTTAGACTCTGGTGGCAGTGATTGCCTGCAAGATGTGAAGAAAAAAATTGAATAGTTATTCAATGCCATAACGGGGGGGAAATGACGAACTTAACAAAGTTTTTGAATACAAAGAAGACCTTGATTTAAAAAAAATTCCCGAAAGCAACTTGTAATGGAAGAATAGTAAGGCTTTTTAAAATTCTGGCGACGAGTGGTGAGAAGTAAATTACATCAAAGAACAATGTCAGCAACAGTACTTGGAGAAAGAACATAAAAGGGATGTTTACAATGACAAAGAACAACGTCCTCAAGTGGGAAAACCCAGTCCACATCGTAAACCAGATTTATCTAGATGAAAGTCATTAGAAGAAGAAATATCACTACAGGGTGATGCAAAAATGAGAAGGAAACCCACTTTTGACAGAAATGTTCACCGACCTATTTATTTAACTAATTTGAATTTTTTTTTATACTGTAGTGAAGTGTAACTCTTCAACCATATGTGGCAATTTTTTTTTAAACCCCAAGAATAGTGTTTTTATGCTAAGTTGAATACAAGTCACAAAAATCACTGTACTCCACACGTGTAAAGTCTAATGTAGTGGTTTTTTCCCCTCCAAATCAAGCTCCGGAGCTCAGTCAAGCAAATGGATTTAAGCCGTCCCAAGACAAACAGGTTTGGTACATGAAAGTTTAACTACCATATCTCAAAGACAAAATAGGCATTTGTTATCATTTTTCGTCACTTATGTTTAAAGGTTAATATTTTAATATCTTTCAATTGAATTTTTGAACTATGCTCAACAAGAAGGTGGAAATTGCTGTCAAAAAGTGGGCTTCCTTCTGTTTGCACCACCCTATACAGTATCATGTATAGCTTATGTCTGATAAGACTAAAAGAAAAAAGAAAACACATTTTTTAGAATTTTTTTTTTGATGGAAATCAACTGTTACATGGTAAAAATAAACTTTTCGTTTAGAGAGCACACTACTGTAAGCTTGAGGGCCTAATATTTATGTTACATCCCAACTACAGCAGGGACAATCCCAACTACAGTTAGGATCATCTAAACTATATATAGGAATTCCCCAACAATAGTTGGGACTGTCCCAACTACAGTTGTGACCATGGCCATACTTGGGGCCTAACATCTACAATGCTTACCTCGGAGATGTTGACACCGGTCATATTCTCCACCAGCTGAGGCACACGGTTCATGATGTCCATGACCTCGCCGGTCAGCTTGGAGGCTCCCACGTCTCCCTTGCCGCTGGACACCATAGTGATCTTGTTGACCTGGGCCAGTGGAGCGGCGATCTCGGCAGCAACCTGAGGGGGTTGGGAGTAAAGAGTTGTAGCGAATTGAATTACAAGTTGATCACATGGTGATCACATGTCAGTCTGAAGCCAGTTACATGTTGATCACATGTCACTCACAAGTCCATCACATGTCAATCACAAGTCGAACAAAGCTTCTGCAGGGTTACTAGCCAATACGAACCTTTGGTAATGTTTCCAACACCATGTCCACCATGGCAGCGTCCTGGTAGTCCTTCCATGCATCAGCCTTCTTGGCCATTTGCTCCGCCTCAGCCTTGGCCTTCTCCTCGATGGCAAAGGCCTCAGCCTCACCCTTCAGCTGTGAAAGACACAAAACAAAATGTACACGATGTAGCACACTTACAATATACGTCGACTTTGGAGTGTTTTAAATTAAAGGAAAGTTACTGCAGGTGGCCAAAAATCCAACAGCGCATTGTGGGAAAATAACACCTGCTCATCTGACTGAAAACTTTTAGAGTTTAATAATAACAGTGTGTGTATTTATACAGTGCACGTATCCACCAGTATTGGTGCTCAAGGTGCTACATCATTATTACCCTGCTCATTGGGCCCATGAAACATTCCAAATACCATCTCAGCTCCCTGGGGACTATACAGCTCGATGCTGCCATTTTGACGCACAGCAGCTAAAATCAATTACAATCACCTTCTCCGCCCTCACAGGTACCCATTTACTCCTGGGAGGACAGGGGCAATGAGTGACAAAGTGCCTTAACCAAGGGCACATGAATTCCCGAATTCTTTGCTCCCGACCACGAGGCCTTAAGTGAGAGATACTACTCCAATCACGGGCATTGCCAGACCAATTTGAAGAGGGGGGGGGGGGGTGACAACAGTTTGCTGATAGGCCATACGTGCTGGATGGTAGCTTGGAATTTTTTTCCAATCACCAGGCCGCCCCAAAATCCAAAAGGGGGAGAGAGAGACAATGGCGGACACCATCTGGCAGATGTCCTTGGAGACTATTCGACAATGGGCGGCTTATTCGTTACAGCATATTTGCAGACAAACACGCGATTTTGCCAACAGGACAACAATTTGGCCAACAATTACACCCCTCGTCTAGCAACGGCCACGACTCCAACTTGATATTCACAAGCTCTTCAAGTTTTGAAATACTCCCTGGAGAAACCAGGACGTAACCCGGGCCTTACCTGGATCGCCTCAGCAGCTGCTTCCGCCTCCATCACGACACGCTTCCTGCAATCAAGAAAACAAACATAAACCGTGCAATAAGTCAAACCGAAGCAGGGGCGTAAATCCCAGGGGGGAAGAGAGTTATGTATAAGGCCAAAAAAAAAAATATGTCGGTCTCTGGTCAGCGCGCGCGTCGATTTTAATCATGCGCGTCGATCTTTTTTTTTTCCAAAATATTCCGCGGTAGCTCCAACAGCGCCCTCTATTTCCGCACCTCCTCAATTTTTTTTAACCAAAGAGCACCAAGGAATGGGAAATTGCACCAAGGCAAATGATCTAAAGCACCAAGGCAAATTATGGAGGACACCAATGTACATGAGGACACCAAAAAAAGCAAAATAGTACCCACCTTGTCTGTACAATCCAAGCTTGAAGAAGAAAAAAAAAAAGCAAAAAAACCCCAAAAAAAACGCGTGGCCGCGTCAATTCCGGAACTTTGGTCTGACCAGAGACCGAATATTTTTTTTGTTTGGGCCTAAATCCCACTTTTTTTCCTCGTGAGGTGGGGGGGGGGGGAAGGGGGAGTTATTGGATCATCCTTCCCCACAACAAGAATCTTAAGACTTACATGTTAGCATCAGCGAGGGTTTCCAGCCTGTATCTCTCTGCCTCGGCCGGCTGCTTGACCTGGGCCTTGAGTTCCTTCTCTCGGCGGGAAATCTCCTGCTCCTGTACCTGGATCTGCTGGGTGCGTTCCACCACGCGGATCTGCATCTGCTCCTCCTTGATACGCTGCTTAGTCTTGGCAGCCTAGAAAAAAACAAACAGGTGTTTACATTTTCAATTTCACATTCTACGCCAAGGCCTGCTCATGAAAGTATGGACTCTTTGTGTGGATCATGCAAATGAGTTCGCTTCATTCAAATCTTGCAAGCATTACACTCTTGTGAGCATAAATGCCGGACGTAGAAATATAATAATAATTTGGGAGGCTAATCATCCTTACTCGCAGCTGGTATGCTGAATTGCGAAGGACGCGGCTACAACGTGGTCGGGCCGCTGGCACGTAAAGGCGCCTATGGCTGCCGGCCACATCGACCCATATATGACCACGGAGCACAGCCTGAGATCGAAAGTGTTTGATTTTTCCGGAGGGAGGAAAACCGGACGGCCCGGAGAAAAACCCTCATGGCACAGGAGAGAACCAACGCACAACTCTACTCACATGCGATCCGCGGCCAGGATTCGAACCGTGGTCACCTTGGTGAGAGGCGAGCGCTTTGCGCACAAGCCACCCATGCCACACAGAAACAGTACACAATATACGTGAGAAATTTGTTCAAAAAAACTGTGGCGCATATTGTATAATTAATCCTTAGCTTACTGAGATTTTATTTCATAATATGTGTCTCCACATTATTGACAAATGACAACACTAATCAATCCCAGGTACTTATTTATCCACAACACCAATCCACAAATCTGTTAATCCACTAATCTGCTGGTCCACTAATCCGTTAGCTGGTCCACTAATCCGCTAAATGATCAACATGTCCTACCTGCAGGTCATAGGCCAGTTCAGAGTCCGCCTTCTTGGTCTGCACCTCCATGTCGTACGCAGCCTTCTTCAGCTCAAAGTCCCTCTTGGCTTTAGCAATTTCGACGTCGTTGGCATAGCGCGCAGCCATCCTCTCCTCCTCAGCACGGGCTTCCTGCAAAGAAAAAAATATAGCAATGAAATATCAATACAGAATTATAAACTGGTGTATTGAGTTATCGATAACTTATCAATACAAACTATTAACTGCTGTAATAACTCAATAAAGTTATAAACATGGTGTACCTTTTTAATTTTAATTCAATGTTAATACAATGTCCATTACTGGACACATCGTGGTACTGATGCCTTGGTACACAGCACAATAATACTTTTCTTGCCTTCCACCTCTATTGAACCAGGTTCGAATCCCACCCGGGGTACTTTTCAAATTCGGTGTCGAGTCCCTACTGGAGATGCATGGTCTTCCCTCAACCTCGTTCTACTACACCCCTAAGAAAAACTTCACTAATCCTTTAACCCTCCTGCTATTTAAACAGTCACAGACAGTCCAAATTTCCATCCACTTCCCCCGCAATACTTTTAACACAGGCTAGTCACCAGCAGTCAGATCATAATGTCAAGCAAGCACTGTGACGAGTCAAACTCAGTCAACAGACCATGAACGGACAAAGCAGGCAAGTTGTGGGCACAGCTTGCTTATCAATTACCCACAGCCGAAGCAAAGCTGTATTGAGTTACATAAAGAGTCACTGCCAGTCAATCCTGCTTTATGTAGGCTGGGAATTCTTAACTGTTGAAAACAGTCACTTGATTGATTTTGACTGAAAGGACCACTTGGAACAGAATGTATGTTTGCATAGGAAGGATAATGAAAGTGTGAAAGTTAAGGGGAGTCAGATTGACGCGGTGGTTCTTTCCTCGCCTTCCACCTCTATGGCCCGGGTTCGATTCCTGCCCTGAATATTCGTCTGAGGGTTCCCCTCCCACTCTAAAACTGTAATATCTTCTCATTGTTTTCTCTCAACAGTTTCTTCAGGCTAGAGCGCTACAGTATCTAGGGCGCTTTTGAGGATTCCTTCGTTTAATTACCAGAAATAAACAATAATGAATGATAACGAAATACATTCAAAGAGCAAGGGTTATTCAACAGCAAAATAAAATAATAATTTTGACAGACCTTGATACCGGAGTCTCTCTTGGCTTCAGCCTCGCCTATCCGGGCATCTCGGTGCACCTCGGCAGTACGAGCCAAGCCCAACGCTTTCAGGTATCCCTGCAGATAACAATGACATTCACATGACACTAATCTGACCCGATTTATCGCATCCACTTAGCATGACAACACACTTGAGTCGATAGCTCCGAGACATGATGACGTCATGGTCTTGGGAGCCAGGTGGGGAGGGGAGCCACCTACAATCCCGGCCAAAATGGTTGGGACACTTTCTGAGCCTGCCACAGTCACCCACTCCCCCGCTCCCCCGGTCAATGTTGTTCTCTCCAGCTGATGGAGCACACACCGCGCAATGAGAGACAACATTGAACGGGGGCCGGGGGGTTGGGGGCCCAGCGACATTTGGCCAGGATTGTAGCTCCCATACGAAAGCACACATGTAAACAAAGAGCGACATCATTATGTCTCAGGTCTATTTTCTAGCTGATTCCTTGAGCATAAGATGAGCAATTTTGATTCCTTGGATAGGCCCCGAATGGTGATAAAGAAAGAAATAAAACCGACACTTGAACGCCATTTTCACCAAGCTGCCGGTACCTACAGCAAAAACACTACAGGACACTGGTTATTCAGATGAGAGTTAGTTAAACTTTCTTTGCACCACATGTGCAAAATGCCGTCAAGCCGTGTATCCCTTATGTTGGAGGTCTTGGCCCAATTTCACGAATCTGCTAACCACATAATTTTGCTAACCCTGTCAGCACAGAATCATTAGTTACAAGATTTATGCATGCACAGAAGCCAACATTCCTTGCTTACTTGTGAAATACGCTTACCGTAAGCATGGAATTGTTCGTTATAGTAAGCAAGGGTTTTTCATTAATGGTAAACAGAGCCATGAAATTGGGTCCTTGTGAAGGGTGTCGGACGCTTCGCCCCATTTCCACGTCGCCCCATGTCACTTCGCCCCTAACCACTTCGCCCCATCCCCACTTCGTCCCATCCCCACATCGCCCCATCCCCGCTTCGCCCCATAACCACTTCGCCCCATCCCCGCTTCGCCCCATCCCCACTTCGCCCCATCCCCACTTCGCCCCATGTAGATTGGTTCCTCCAAGAGTGAAATTAGGATGTCAAAGGTATTGTCGTTCTCAGATAAGTGGGAGACGGGTTGGTATAGCCAGGTTGGGAACAAAGTTGGATCTTTTAGGCCAAAAAAAAATAATATTCTTTCCGTTGGTTAGCAATTAGTGAATCTGTTGGAATTGTTTTTAAGCCAATAAAATAGATGAGATTTTTTTTTATACTTTTTACATGTAACGGCTGGGGCGAAGTGGGGATGGGGCGAAGTGGGGATGGGGCGAAGTGGGAATGGGGCGAAGTGGGGATGGGGCGAAGCGGGGATGGGGCGAAGTGGGGATGGGGCGAAGTGGGAATGGGGCGAAGTGGGAATGGGGCGAAGTGGGGATGGGGCGATGTGGGGATGGGGCGAAGTGGGGATGGGGTGAAGTGGTTAGGGGCGAAGTAACATGGGGCGACGTGGAAATGGGGCGAAGTGTCCGACATTCCTTGTGAATGATCACACAGGGACATCTGTTCCGGCAACAATCATCCAATAACAAGTTAGCTGCTAAGGCTTATAACTTTTTTTATGACTTCTGGATAGTAATACATGGGAACTTACATTTTCATCTCGGACGTCCTTGAGGGTGTAGCTGACGACGCTGATGCCCATGTTCACCAAGTCGGAAGAGGCCACCTCAAACACATTCTTGGCAAACTTCTTGCGGTCCTTATAAATCTCCTACACAAGACAGAAATCAGAATATATCCATGTGTTAACCTTAACGCTCCTGGGTATTTTTTTTTGCAAGAAACCCTGCTAAACACAGCATTATGCAACATTTGTCAAAATGGCCGATGTCTCATTCAAAAGTGAATAGCTTCTGTTTTGATAGAAAAAATAGCAGTTTAGAAAAAAAATACATTTTTCGGAATGAAACTTGAAAATAGCATGCGATTGGTTCTCCAGTTTGCCGTCTTTAGAAAGCAGTGCCAATTAGCATGCTGTTTAAACTTAGTTGGGAAAGAATGTAGTATACAGACGCCACTTCTTTGGTTGTGTAAAAAGTCTATGTAGTGTCAAGTGCATTTTCAAAGTATTTTCTAACGAAATTGGAAATGTTTCTCAGTCCCAGATTGAGACAATAGGTTTATGAAAAACGTGGCGTCAGGATGCAACATTCTTTTCGTAAGATGACCCTACAACACAGGTCATAAGGATAACAATGCCCTGCTTGACCTCTGACTCTACAAGTGAATATGATAATAAGACAGGGTGCGGACTTGCCTCAACTGTCATCGTCCCCATGATGGCCCTCTGGTGACCCTCCAGTGTTTCCATGGCAACCATTTCAACTTCGTGCTCAGTTTTGCCCAGGAATTGCTGGCAGGCCTCCAGGAGCATGTCTTTGTTCTGTCCTTGAACTTTGACCTGCAAGGGGCAAACCAAATGGTAAAATTCAAATACTTTTTGGAACACCTCTTGGCTAGAAATTAAATGTTATTGGACAATTAATTTAACAACCATGCAAATAGGAAATCACAAATATGAAAAAAACACTGTTATTTATGGTACACTGGGAACACAAATTGCAATACCAATCAATATATTAAACAAATGAACATTTGACTTGGTTAAATTGGAATGTAAATGCAGCATTTGTTTCAACATGATATATTGTGAGTTTTGTGATAAACCACCTACATGTAGGCCACTGGTCTACTCTAGTTCAATTCATAGACAGCAAATAGAACAGGTATTTTATAGCTGGACTGGGTTCGGTAACCGGTCACTTTGCCAACTCAGCACCCACCAACTTGACCAGAAAGTAATACCTATGACGATTTCAGGGACTTTTCCAAAGAAAAAGTGGGACAAGAACTGATTATTTGGGAACGGACCACGGTTTCGGGAGGTCAGGTGCCAAGTTGGTCAGTTGCCGAGTTGGAAGTCGAGAGAAGGAGGCAAAATTTGGGTGCCGAGTTGGCCAGGTGCCAAGTTGGCTAGGTGCCAAGTTGGCTAGGTGCCAAGTTGGCTAGGTGCCGAGTTGACTAGGTGTCGAGTTGACTAGGTGTCGAGTTGACTAGGTGTTGAGTTGACTAGGTGCCGAGTTGGCAGGGTGCCGAGTTGGCAGGTGCCAAGTTGGCTAGGTGCCGAGTTGGCAGGTGCCGAGTTGGCAAGGTGCCGAGTTGGCAGGGTACCGAGTTGGCAGGTGCCAAGTTGGCTAGGTGCCGAAGTGACCGACATTCCTGGGTTTATTGGTACAGTAGGTGTTATGAACCTGGAGAGTATTTTTTCAGAACCAAATATAATCCAGGGAAAATCTGTTTTCTGAGGGGAGGAGGGAAAGGGAAGGGGAAGGGGAGGGGGCAAGGGAGGGATGTCTTATCACAAACCTGGGCAATCCCTGTGACGGATATGGGCACACCGAGGCGGGTATAGACATTATCAGTGTCAATCTTCAGCGTCATGGTGTTCAGTGACAGCTTCTGGATCTGCTGAATCCATGGCCAGACAAAAGTCCGCCCTCCGGAGACCAGAAGCGGTTTGGAGTGGCAGCAACCTGGGGCAGGCATGAAGATCAGAATGTTTATTTGTTTGAATTTTTCCATATTTATACATATCAGTGCGTGAAATTACAGTCGGACATCGGACATTTTCCGACCACTTTCATGGTTTGTCCGACCAAATGCAGATGTGCTCGGACAAAATGTCCGAGCGATTTATGTATTCTTTGTGGAGTTGTCTTTTTCAGAAGTATGAAATAAACGCTTGCACTCAAAAGTATTTTGTTGTTTATTTCCGATGATCCGGTCTGTAATACTTACCGTACGCTGAGCGGCTGCTAACTACATGTACGTGTTGTCTTATATTCACGCAATAGATGCAACGCGTTTACACCCCAATCAGTAGAGTCTAGTACAGCGCGGCGTGCACAGCGATAGATTGGCATTCGTACGTACGTGCCGTTTGCCAAAAAATAGACGTGAAATCAAGTCGATAAATTGTGTTTCGATCAGCAGTCTTCATGTTTCTTCTACAAATCAGTTAATACAACTTTTTGTACTTTTCAAGTCATTTTATGGAAATGAGCAGTGGCCGTTTGTGGAATTCCCAGTTAATTTATATTGGGCAAAAGTGTTAAATTGGACCCGATTCAACCTCTATTCCTTGCTATAATGATTTGATCGAGCCTCTTTGGACATTCAGAACTGCAATTTCACCCAGTTTAAGTTAGCAAGATCAAAGTACGTTGTGTTGTGCGGTATGCTTTAAGTGCGTGATTGTTACTAAATTCTCACAATGTGGCTTACTACAGAAACGAGCGCGTGAATGCCCGGCGCTTGTCATTGCAACTACATAGTGTGTATTATGGATACGCTAAATTTGGAACGCTAAATGGCAGATCAAAACTTGACAATGGCAGAACACTTTTGATTGTGCTCGGACATTTTGTCCTACCACTTTTTTTGTCTAATTTCACGCACTGCATATATTCATATGCCCAGTAACGTTTGATTGTAAAGGTGATTTTGGGGCAATAAAACCATTTTTGACTCTAATTTGATCCAAACAAAACAGGGGCCCAGCCCTACACTACACGATCACAATCGCAAAGCAAGGAAACAGCACTAGGCATGCTAGGCCTATATCAATGTATATGGTGAACAAAAGTGGCGCCAGGATGAAAGTGAAACTGCAATGCATACGGAAAGATTCCCATATCTGGCCATGGTGTCAGGTCAAGTCGCCCCCTGGCCGACTCGCCCCTTACCGACTCGCCCCTTACCGACTCGCCCCCTGACTGACTCGCCCCCTGACCGACTCGCCCCTTACAAGCTCGCCCCCTGGCCGACTCGCCCCCTAGCCGACTCGCCCCCTCGTCAACCCGCCTCCTAGCCGACTCGCCCCCTGACCGACTCCCCTCCTGACCGACTCGCCCCCTGGAAAAAGATGCACCGTACGGGGACATCGTGAAAAAAATAATAAAAAATAAAAGACAGTGGAGGGGAACACGTACATTGTAACATTATTCGAACACCAATTTGAAGGATTTCTGGTACAAATGCAAGCGTCATTTTTCCGGAGTCGGTGCCCGTGGGGCCTGCGCGTAGCCCCCTTTTCGCAACTGTTTTTATTTTTTTAATTTTTTTTTTACGAGTCGTCTTAGGGCGGGTGGGCATTAAATACATCCCTTTGAGAACATGGCTATCTTTTTCGTTTTTGAGGAGTCATTATATGGCGGGCGGACGGGCGGTCATCAAATCAATCGCTTTGAACATAACTATCATACATAATTATCAACAAAAACTTATACAATGTATAAGTTTTGAAGGTCGCCTGTCAATCATTGTCTCAAAATTTCTTTCAAACCAAGAATATATTTTTATAAGACACTTTTCTATTTCCCGGCTGGAATAGGGGGCACATTTAATACAGCACTTGCATTTAATGCTTCATGTCAAAATATATTCCAAAATATATTCTAGAGTAGAACATGTACCGGTACACGAAATAATGTAGGCCATGTGGGTTTTTTTTAATAAATGAAGAATAAAATCGTCAACCCCTTTTTTATTTTCCCGGCCTCAGAGAGAGATTTACTCTAAATATTTTTTTAAAAGCAAAATGATTAAAAAAAAAACCTAGCCCGTTAAAGTTTGCACTCTAAGTTAATTCTTTTGTAGATTCCAGGGAAATTTAATACGAATTATGCTCGGTTTTTCTTATTTTTAAATGAATATGATCAGGATTAACAACATCCCTCAAATAATAGCGTCAAAATATATTCCAAAATATATTCTAGAGTAAAACATTTTCACAAAATAATAGGCCATGCGTTTTTTTTTTTTTAAATAGGCCTACACGAAGAATTAATCGTCATCCCTTTATATTGTCCCGGCCTCAGATAGAGAGAGACATCAAATAAATAGGGGTTATTTTAATACGATTTAGTATGTCTTGTTCTCTCGATTTCTTTTTAAAGTAAAACGATTTCAAACAACCTAGCCCATTAAGTTTTGAACTCTCAGTTAATTTTTTTTGTAGATTCCAGGGGAAATTTTAATACGAATTCTGCTTAGTTTTTCCTTATTTTAAAACGAATTACAAATAAGATTATCAACAGCCCTTTGACTTCAAACTTAATTTCAAAATGTATTCCGAAATAATTATATTCTAGAGTAACATTTACAAAAAAAATGTAGGCCATGCAGTTTTATCTTTTAAATAAGCGAAGAATAAAATCGTACTACGAAAAAAAGACATTGGGAGCCCTACATTTAATGAATTATTTGGACTTGGAATATCATCCCCTAATCGTTTATCTATGTGCATTTACACAACACGGAGGTAGTGAAATTTCACGTTCAATTCAGTTTTCCACATTTTTCGCAAAAGTTTTCCCCGTCTCTGAGAAAAAAAAATGCCCAAATAAAATCTCAGCTCCGAAAAGCCTTTCCGGAGAATGATTGATAGCCGCATTGTTCAAATTGATACAATGCCACTCTTGTTCGTTACAAAGCATATACATTTGGGTTCAGCTGTAGGCCACCGAACTTTAAGGCCTTTGAGAACTTGCCGCCAGTAATTGGAAGATTCTCAGATGATAAACAGCGATGATAGTATCTCAGCCAATGAAATGAGCCGGTTCCCGGCAAATAAATATGCCATTGGTTGCTTTCATCACGGACCGTCTGCTTTCATGAATGACTTCCATCCACACGCAACTGGAGTGATTAGCTATCTGAGCCACAGGTGCATGGCCGCATTCCCATCACATTCCAACCTGGTTGCTTAGAAATACTGTTGCTAGGAGGCTCCCCTGTGACGCCTGGGACTGCCGGTTGCGTAGCCAGAAGTCTTGTATGTGACTATTTGGAAACCTTGTAAGTTGTATGTGAATTTGGATGCAGTTTGCGTTAAATATGCATTTCCGTTAAATAAAGATTGTTTTTTTTTTTCTTTTTAAGAAAATCGGAGGCCCCCCCCCCAAATACAAATAAACGATTTTCCTCAGGCCTTGACATTTCTTGAAGTGATTCGACAACACTTGCAGAATGCAGACGATTCATTTCGTCTTTTATTTTTGTATAGCCTGCAGACTTCAAAAGAACATGGAAAAAATGGTGGTTAAACTTAAAGTGTATACAAGTGTATATACAAAGTAAGTATACATGTAGTGACCGCAGTTACCACACATTATACCGGGCAATGTGTTCTCCTCCACTGTCTTTTATTTTTTATTATTTTTTTCACGATGTCCCCGTACGGTGCATCGTTTTCCAGGGGGCGAGTCGGTCAAGAGGCGAGTCGGTCAGGGGGCGAGTCGGCTAGGAGGCGGGTTGACGAGGGGGCGAGTCGGCTAGGGGGCGAGTCGGCCAGGGGGCGAGCTTGTAAGGGGCGAGTCGGTCAGGGGGCGAGTCAGTCAGGGGGCGAGTCGGTAAGGGGCGAGTCGGTAAGGGGCGAGTCGGCCAGGGGGCGACTTGACCTGCAATCCTGGCCATCAGTATTTTTTAGTGTCAGTAATTCCTAAAAAGTCACAAATAGCAGGGACAAATTTGTAATTTTTACTGAGAAAACACTTTTTCAGACCAGTCCCATAGGGTTCCTGCACAGGTTGACCAGTGATGGCCAGATATGGGAATCTTTCCCTGCATACTATGCTTAATATCGCAACTGGTGAATAGCATTAGCAACATCAATGTTTTCCAGTGATGACTCATTTTCCAGGTTTTTTCCACGGTATTTTCTGCAAATGTTTTCAGTCTGAAAAGCACTGTATCCATTCCAAAATTAAAATAAGACTGCAAGTAAGCTTACCTGATACTACCATTGCCTCATTGGGCCCACAAACTTCGAAAAATACCATTTTGATGTCTTCTTGGAGCGAAGAAAGCTCAGAGCTGAAAAGAATTCGCAGAGAGAAATGTAAACAGAATTTTCCACAACCCAACCCTAGCGCTAGCAGCGCGCAGAACCGATACTGATCAATAACATGATAAATCAATACATATTTACTTACCTTGATCTAAAGTGTTGCAATTAACAGAAAAAAATAATCATTATATACAAACTTGAAAAATTTTGACAAAAGAGATAAATCCTATCTTTAATTTCCATCCTTTCAATTTTGAAAAATAAAATGTGGAAAAAAAATACTTTCGTGACGAAAATAAAAACAAAGGGTATGGTATATGGTAAAGGTCAAAGGCCGACGCGATGATTATCGATTATCGGATTGCGTTACAGCGTGGTACCAAAATTAGTTTCGCACAACTCAAGCAGCTTTGGACACTGGGCACCAAACAATAGGTCACGATAGCCTCCTTTCAAGACCTGCACTATTTAGAACGTACTCAGATCGTCACACGTACGCAGCAGCTGAAGGGAATAACTCCGCACGCATTTCTTTATTTTTTTTAGCTTAACGATACACCCTGTTTTTGTATTGATGACTTCATCCAGAAAATGCATTAGGCCCCAGATATACAATATGGAACGCCACTGCCTTGTGACTGAAGAATAAAATGATTTGACAGACTTTGAAAAGTTTTCTTAACTCCCATCTGCGACATTGTTTTTTCTGTGTGCGATCTTGAGGGGTATTAAAAATGCGAGTCAATCAATATGATAAGATTTAACTTGTTGATGATATTGTATTTTTGTTGTTCACTGTGCCTGTAAATTGTGATGTTTTATTTTTCACCTCGGGTGAAAATGCTTCCTACCTGGTACTCTATTGTGGGGAAATGATTATTTAGGGTGCTTGTTGTGTTAAACCTTTGTTAATTCCCGTGCGCTAATAATAGGCAGTGCACCTGGGGCCCACTGGCAGGGGTCATGGGTCAAAGAGCGAGACGCGCTGACAAGTTGTTACAAATGTATACATTGGTGGGTACGGGTATGGGAAAATGGAAGGCAGAAGATTTGTGAGTGTGAGTTGTGTTGTTGTTGGTGGTCGATGGAATAAAATGAGGAGCAGTTCCTTCCAATTAAGTTAAGAAAGATTTGAGCTGACTGGAGAACCCCTTGCCTAGTTTCTTCCTTTACCGGAGACTATAAGCTTTTGGGCAGGGCGAAATATCAATCAAAATACCGCTACACTATGTTTATAGTTTAATTACACAGTGAAACAAATGTTCATCTGCAAGTTCGAAAAAAAATTCAAATAGCCTTGAAAACTTATCACCATCTACACGTTGGAAATCCCAAGTTATAGGGCCTAATTGTTTTTACTGTATACAACTATATTTCCAAACGTTCAAATAGATTCAGATTCAGATTAACTTATATTAATTAAAACAAAAATGACGGATAGTGGAATAATATTTTAATTTTCAACGTGTAGATGGTGATATAATAATCAATAAAATAAAACAAGAAAGTCACAGTGCATACATAAGACCATCATTCCCCTTTTTTACCCGTTAAAGACGGAATCTGTATAGCCAAATCCATCCAACAAACTCATGTAGTTTGAGCGCCACCTGATAAGATAAAGCGACTGAGAAAGAGACTATTTTTATACCCACATGGCGGTCAAAGGTCATCGTAATTGAACGATGGCGGGCGGTTCGGCTGGAAATTGGTGCTTAATCGAAAGCGATCCAGCAGTTTTTACAGAGCTGATCAGGGGATTTGGTAAGTAACTACGTTATGTCAGATCTCTTATATTCTAAGTATTGAGTAACGTTGAATATTAGGTAAAAGACGAGTAAAATTTGTTGGAACATTGGTTGAAATGCAAATGGTGTTGCAATAGACGAGTAAAATTTGTTGGAACATTGGTTGAAATGCAAATGGTGTTGCAATGAAATTAAATCAACATTCCTGATCCTGAACTTCTGAAAGCCCCCACTGAGTCCTGCCATCTTCCTCCATGGTCCTGCGCATTATCACGCAAAATTTGTTGGAACATTCATTGGTTGGGTTGAAATGGTGTTGAAATTAAATCAACATTCCTGATCCTGAACTTCCATGACTTCTGAAAGCCCCCACTGAGTCCTGCCATCTTCCTCCATGGTCCTGCGCATTATCACGCAAAATTTGTTGGAACATTCATTGGTTGGGTTGAAATGGTGTTGAAATTAAATCAACATTCCTGATCCTGAACTTCCATGACTTCTGAAAGCCCCCCACTGAGTCCTGCCATCTTCCTCCATGGTCCTGCGCATTCTCACGCACGTGTACGGTGTTGTTGCTGTGCGATTTGCGCAATCTTAAGAATGAGCACGCATTCTTAAGAACGAGAACGCATTCTTAAAAACGAGCACGCATTAAGAATGAGCACGATCTTCTTAGGCCAAAAAAAAAAGTCTTCGGTTTCTATGGAGCTTGCTCCAAAAGTGGTGCGGCGACACGTTTTTTTTTTTTTTTTTTGGCCTTAATAATGAGCGCTCATTCTTAAGATTGGGTTGGATTCTGTGCGCAATTTATGAATAATTATGTTAAATTAAATGTGTTAGGGGTTACTGAAATAATTCATATAACGAGAAAAGAAAATGATCTATGCTTGCTCTGTACTCGTTAGTGTTGTTTAACTATGATAATTTGAATTAAAGCATGGAGCTATAAAAACTTTTTATATAGCTCCATAATTAAATTGAAGCTGTTAATTCGTTATTTATTTATATTGCTTTTTTTTCTGCCCCTCATTTTGGCGTATGTAATATAGAATTCTTTTTGACTGGGAACTAGTGAACTAGTCTGGGATGGGAAGTGCTTTGTTTAGTCTACACAAGTTACAAGTCTCTGCATCAATAATGCATTCTTCACCCCCCACCCCCCTGCTTATGTTATCCTAAAAATCAGAATTCTGCCATGTACTGCTTTCCCCTCAAATACAATGTACGGGTATATTTACTTTCATCTCCATTCTAATGTTCATCCCTGCGTCTGTGTCTGTATTTCTTGAAGGTGTCACAGGTGCGCAAGTTGAAGAGATATGGACGTTGGATGATGAAGCCAGCCTTGCAAGACTCAAGTAAGTCAGTAAGGAAGTACTATACTCATGTATCCCCTCACTGGATACAATCAGAGAGAATAAGGAGGGAGTCAAACACATTCATGACATTGACGCTGCACGCCCATTGCCGTGTATTGCCATGAAATTGCACAAAAGTCTGGTAGCATCTTGTATGAGCACTACAGGCTTCAAGAGTTAGGAGTTTGGTTCGGAGCTAATGTGCACGGTGTGGAACGCACACTGTATACGTTAGACAAAACAGGTACGAGCGCATGACACAACTGCTACAAGATTTCCAAGACGTTAACCCTAACTCCCCAGCCTAATTTACTAGGAACCATACCCATTCTGGCAAATTCCAACAACCACATGGTAAATTGTACACACACACTGTTGGACTTAGTTTCTGGAGGTATGCCAACCCCAGTGTAAAAGACCATCAGTTTAGGGGTACTGTACCTATCCCAACAGATTTAAACAAAACCTGTTGTTGAACTTTGATGGGTTGAGTTCGGTTAGGGTTGAAGTGATAGCGGTTCGTGGGTAGTGGTTCATTTAAACCATGATTGCTTATCCACAGAGACAATATCTTGACCTAAGACTACCCATTCAGGAAGATAGTGGGCGTTTATGCGCATTCAGAATACATTCAATCGTCTGTATTTTGCGCATACGTGCCTGAACCAGTGTTTTCACATGCAGTGTGTTCGGCCCAAGGAGCTCTCAAGAGTGGTCAAACAATTGATGAGCGTATAAGGGTTAATGATGTGACCATATTTTCCCTTTTTTTTCCGTGTTGGACAGTGAAATAAAAACAGTCCAATTTCCAGTGTCAGTCCTTTTGTGACATTTGGTCTTATTCTCGATGACCTGTTTGTAGACCCGTTCATGGCCTGATTTTCCTGTTCAAGTGGCAAGCTGGGGAGGAGCCCTCGGGAGCTGTGGTCCAGGATAGCCGCATGGACAAAATATTCTTTGCCAAACAGGTAAATCAAAAACATTTGGGTGAAGCAGTATTAAAGTCAAAGTCAGGTCCTCACAAGTCAGTCGCAAGTCAATCACAAGTCCATCACAAGCCTATCACAAGCCAGTCACTGGTCAATCACAAGTCCATCACAAGGCTATCACAAGCTTATCACAAGCCAGTCACAGGTCAATCACAAGTCCATCACAAGGCTATCACAAGTCTATCACAAGTCTATCACAAGCCAGTCACTGGTCAATCACAAGTCCATCACAAGGCTATCACAAGCCAGTCACTGGTCAATCACAAGTCCATCACAAGGCTATCACAAGCTTATCACAAGCCAGTCACTGGTCAATCACAAGTCGATCACAAGGCTATCACAAGCTTATCACAAGCCAGTCACTGGTCAATCACAAGTCCATCACAAGGCTATCACAAGCTTATCACAAGTCAGTCACAGGTCAATCACAAGTCAAACACAAGGCTATCACTATCATAAACATGTCACAGGTCTATCACAAGTCTATCATAAGTCCATCACAAGCCAATCACTAGTCTATCACAAGCCTATCACAAGCCAGTCACTGGTCAATCACAAGTCAATCACAAGGCTATCACAAGTCTATCACAAGTCAGTCACAGGTCAATCACAAGTCCATCATAAGTCCATCATAAGTCTATCACAAGTCTATCACAAACCAGTCACAGGTCAATCGCAAGTCCATCACAAGGCTATCACAGGTCTATCACAAGCCTATCATAAGTCTATCACAAGTCGATCACAAGTCCATCGCAATTCCATCACACGTCCATCACAGGTCCATCACAGGTCTATCACAGGTCTATCACAAGCAAGAATTCTGCAGTCGCTGAAAATAGCCTATTCAAATGAGCAATGGCATTTCTTTGTCAGTGTTCTTCTTCTGTTCCTTGCGATCTAACTTGTGGTTTGACTTGTGATGGACTTGACTTCAGCTTAGAACCACAGGTCTAGGGCTGTCGATTTCCGAATAAATGAGTATTTGATTATTTAAAACTGCATTTTTTTTAAATATTCTAACATTCAAAACTTGCTGATCAAGTTTCACATTTGCCAGCTGCAACAGCGTACCGCGCTGGTCAAAAGCTGTACGCAAAGCGCGCCAGTTAAAATTTGTGTGCAGCGTCGATATTATGGTCCGCTGGAGTGTTTGGCAGGTCTAGGGCTGTCGATTTCCGAATAAATTAGTATTCAATTATTCGAAACTGCATTTGACCGAATATTCAAATATTCGAAACTCACTGATCAAGTTTTACATTTGTCAGCTGCAACAGTGTACCACGCCGGTCAAAAGCTGTACGCAAAGCGCGCCAGTTAAAATTTGTGTGCTGCGTCGATATTATGAGCTGCAGGAGTGTTTTGCAGTAGGCCTAAGTATGTTGTAACCGTCAAGGGCTTTAACCTGCTAAAAGAATGGGAACACTGAACCGTCGTTGACAAAAAAGTTACCGTCGACAAAATATGGTGGCACCTGACAATAAAGTGCTGCAACTTTACGATTGAAATAACATCACAGTCATGTGTGTATGTGCGCACGTTTTGTTATTCAAACCGGCAAAAAGCTATTCTAATATTTGGTATATTTGGCACAGCCCTCCACAGGTCACATCTTTGTTGTTATCACTCTACATATCATGGAGCAATTAGTTTAGAAATAATTTGGAAAACAAAATGCTATCCATGTTTTATTTTTATAAAGGAAAAAAAATGTACTACAGGCTGTGAATTTCTGTAAAGGAAAAAGTTAAAACTGGTTTTCAGGTTGTGATATTATAATATAATAATTCCTTACACTTGTATTGTTGTTTGTGGCAGACTATGTATCAGTGTTGGAGCAAAGGCTTTGACCCTCAAGGCCAAGGCCAAGGCTTTGACCCTCAAGGCCAAGGCCAAGGCTTTGACCCTCAAGCCTCGAGGCCAAGGCCAAGGCTTAACCCTCAAGGCCAAGGCCAAGGCCCCGTTTTATGAAATGACCACTGATATAGAACTAATTATAGTCACACGAGTGACACATCATCACGCAAGGGCGGATCCAGAACACAATTTTTTTGGGGGCCAAAGAAATTTTGGTCCCCCCTAAAAGTGGGTCAAAAAATTATGGCTTGGGCTTCGGGGCCCCGAAAATTTTTTGAATTCGAGATGCTCTGTGGTGCGATTTGAGGCAATTTCTGACCATTTTAACCGATGTTTTTTGAGGAAAAGATGGTGGTGTACTCATTGCCTGCCTTTATTACGACGTCACATAAAAAAAATGGTTTGGGGGTTTTTTTTTGGGGGGGGGGTGGGGGCATGGCCCCTTTTGGCCCCCTGGATCCGCCCTTATCATCACGAATTGCTCGTTTTAATTGCAATCAACATGCTCGCATAGGCCTACACCATTTTATGACTGCACTGTATCTATTAAAGTATAAGTTCAGGTCTTCAATATGGTTTAACTAAACAAAATAATGATTTACTTCTATATTGACACACAATTCTCCCAAGTGTAACAAAATAAACTGATTTGGGAAATTTTTATTTGCTGGCCCAACATGGTCAGAAATATCAGCATTATCTAAAACAGATACATGCAAATCTTTAGCACTTACCAGGGAGACATATACAACCAATCAGATCTATTCCATAGTTATATGCAATTTAAGTGAGCATCTCATTAGCCCCACTAGTGTACGGAGTATTTTTGCAGCAAATCTACTACAATGGTAACAAAATGTGATGCTATAAAAGTGGAAGTGTGCCCAACACACAAATCTATAGGGTGCTTCCCTCCTCCATGGTAATACGATTAAAATGATAACAGCAAAATTTCGAACAGATTTATCTGGAAAATGCAAAAATCTGTGGGCCTTGAAGAGCCTTGACTCAAAATTGCAAGGCCCTGAACCCTCAAGGCCAAGGCCAAGGCCAAGGCTTTTGACCTCAAGCCTCGAGGCCAAGGCCAAGGCCCTAAAATCCAGCCTTAAGGCAGCCTTAAGGCCAAGGCCCAGCATCAAGGCACTACATCACTGCTATGTATACACCTGTGAGTACCCCTCATTTTTTTTCAAGGAATGTGTCTGAATGTTCAAGATATCCAATATTTTGATTTGTGTTCAGGTCATAACAAATGCTTGTGCCACCCAAGCCATTCTCAGTATCCTTCTGAATTGCCAGCATGAGGATGTCGACCTCGGCAAGAAACTCAGCGAGTTCAAGGAGTTCACCAGCAGCTTTGACCCCACTGTGAGTAAATAACACCCCCGCCCATGCGCCCCCATTTTTTTGGCCAGTTTGTGGTTTTCAACAGTTCTATCAGTAGGAAGGTTTTAATTAACCGTCCTATGCAAACATACATTCTGTGCCAAGTCGTCCTTCCAGTCAAAATCAATCAAGTGACTGTTTTCAACCCTTAAGAATTCCCAGTCCACACAAAGCGGGATTGACTGCCTTGGACTGATTAAGTAACTTGATACAGCTTTGCTTTGACTCCGGGTGAGTGATAAAACAGCTGTGACTACAACTTGCCTGCTTTGTCTGTTGACCCAGTTTGACTAGACGCAAGTTGCTTGACATATGATCTGACTGCTGGTGACTAGCCCTTGTTAAAAGTATAGCAGGGGAAGTGGAAGTGGAATTTGACTGTGCATGACTGCTTAAATAGCAGGAGGTCAATACAGAAAATGTTTGCTTGACAAAAACGGGTCTCCCGCTAAAATTCCACGCCATGCATTCTTGGCTGAATGTTACTTTGGTGCTTAGACTTGTTAAGCAACATTTTCTAATTGGCAGCTATTTTTAAAAAAATTGGGCCGTGGTAGCTTTGTGATTTGATAGACATTGTTTTTTACAGTAACCTTGTTTCACATGTGAGTTTGTAATGGAACCTTTTGTCTCAGTTGCTCCTTTAATGTCTGTTGGAAATGTAATTTAGTCAGACATTTTCTAGGTTGCGAAATTTTGACTTTTGTTTAAAAAGAGTGCAGCTTCAATTTCCAACTGCTGTCATCTGTGTGGCTTATTCTACTCATAACACGAGCCCCGATTTTTGCATTCTTGTTCAGATGAAAGGACTTAGCATCAGTAACTCAGAAGTCATCAGACAAGTCCACAATGGATTCTCAAGGTAAGAAAGCAATTCCTTCTCGAGGTGACAGAGCAATTCCAAATCTGCAAAATTTCCATTTCAAACTTGCATATATGTGTCAAAGGCATATAGGATCATTTGCATTTATCCCAAAAGTAACCATACCGAATTATCATCAAAAGCTTACTTGGATTAAAGATTGTACTGGCACTAAACACCCATGAAATTATTCCCTCTGGCTTGCTGTCATTTAGAAGATATCAGGAAATGTAGGTGATTTCCAACGATCAGTCAATTTAGTGATATTTGGAATAAAGAGTGCTATTGACATATTCACGTTTCATGATCAAAAGGTTGTGCATGGTTGTCCACTGTTTTCTCGAAAAGTGTAATATCAATTGAGCTGAAATTTTAAAGGTTAGGTTTTGAACATTCTTTGGATTTTTGAGTGGTGTTAGTATTGGAATCGAACAAAATGCATGAAAAGCAAATGATCCCATATGCCTAAAAGTACCCAGTATGTTCCCATGGACTACTTTAGTGATTAAAGGCCTTAATTAAGCCCCGCCCACCTGATTTGCATACATTTCTCACAGTGCTTGTGACCAAGTTGGGCTATTGTGGTCACGTGACCAAGTCATAATGTAATTGGCTAATGGTATATATCTCTCTTGAGTTGTGTGGTTCTGAGAAGAACCAGTTGTTTTAATTCAACGTTTCGATCAGAATGCTGTGTTCATCATCAGGAGACTGCCGGCCTCTTGCCGATGTAGGGGTTTAAGTAGTGGAGGCTTTGATTCAGCACAAGGGTGATTAGAATGGTGAACCGTTAAGGTGGGAGATTCTGGAAAAGGATGCTAAGTTGCTGGGTAGGATGCTGGAGTGGACTGTGTGCTCACTGAAGCATGTCAGATGGATGGGGGTACAGCTGGGGTGAACATCAAAAAAACACTCATCTCGACTCGAGGCAGTCCAGCGCAGAGCCGCTAGATTTGTGACAAACCAATACACCAACACCGATAGTGTTTCCTCCGTGATTTCAAGGCTAAGTTGGAGACCTCTAGAGGAACCCCGAATGGTTGCACGCCTGTCTTTGCTATACAAATCCAAACATCACAGAGCAGCAATAAATTCTGACCATCTTCATCATACCTCAAGCACGACGGGTGTACAAACTCGCACAACAAGATCAATATCCTTTATAAGACAACCCGCAAACAAGGACAGCCGCAAGTACTCCTTCCCACCAAGAACTACAGCAGAACGGAACCTCCCAGCATCTGTGAGAGAGGCCCCTTCACTTGATGCATTTAAGGACAGTCTACTGAAACTAAACTTGTCGAGTCTAAAAAGCAGAGCTTATTATTAGTGCCCCCAGCCACACACACCTGCAAACTATACATCCCATAACGGGAGATTGCTTGCAGTATTGATCCAGATGAACGATAAACCCTACACCAGCAAGAGTCCGACAGTCTCCTGATGACAAACAGGCCACACTGTTCAAAATGTTGAGTAACAACAACTGGTTCCTCTCAGAACCACACAACTCAAGAGAGATAAAACTCACATGGTGTTACCGCAAGCCTTCCACACTTTACTTTGACCATCATCTCTTGACGCTTCTCCGCAGACAGCAGATGTTTGAGTTTGATTCCTCCCTTGCCAACAAAGACGAGGATGCCTACCATTTTGTGGGTTACATCCCGATCAGCGGCAGGTTATATGAACTGGACGGGCTGAAGGAAGGACCTGTTGATCTCGGTGGGTTTAGGAATGACACAGTTTTCCTAGGATATTAAATTTTCTGAAGAAACTAAAATTTTGTACTTGAAAGGCATATAGAATCATTTGCCTTTTCCCAAAAGCTACCAAATTATTAGCAAAAAGTTTAGTGTGAAATTATTTCATCTGGCACAGTTACTTTAAAGGGAAAATACAACATTTGCAAACATCGAAAAATAAAACTACCAAGTTGTTACGAAATACCTTACTAGGATGTTGGTAAATGACATGCTAAAGCATCCTGTAAAATTATGGCACCTGGTGTGAAGCCATTTTCAAGAAAATGGTATATTTGTATACATTTCCAACGCTGGTCGGCCGACCACCGTTGGAAAAACCTAACTACTTTTCAATTACTGCTCCAAATTTACCATTTTTTTAGTCTAAATTTTGTTTTGCTAGCTATTGGTTCCATGTTCATGAATGGGTGCAGGCCAGCTAGACTGGTTCCCTAACCTTACAATTTTCGGGTATTTTTGACCCATTTCATCTTTAGTGGAGTCAGGGAACCACACTACTTGAATATTTTTGTTTTTCTTGGTTTTTCCAGCATTTTCGAACACAAAACGTCAAACATGTCAGTGCAACAATATTTGATCTATTATACTAACCCCCCAAATAGTTCATTTCTGAAAATTACAGCAACAGCCAATGATGTACATTCCCTTTAATACATCAACATATTCCTCATTTTTCAATTTTTATTTGTGGTTACTTTCTAAAGGGAAATGTGATCCTGATGATTGGTTGAAGACAGTCAAACCAGCCATTGAACAGAGAATAAAAAAGTAAGTCACTTCTTTGTCCATGAGCAAGATACTTTATTGCAATTGCTTCCCTCTCAACAGTCCGATCATTTTGGTGAGGTGGCGAAGAACCAACCACCTATTTATTACAACATTTTAGTAAATCAATATTAGGTTTTGCCCTTCACCGACGTGTACACACTGAATACTCAGTGTGTTACCTCCTGAGTGAAAGTTGAAAAAAAATCACTGGGATGGGACTCTAACCCACGACCTCCTGCTTTCTAGTGCAGATGTCTTACCACTCGACCACCGAGCTAACGGGATCGGTTGGCTGGTTCGAATCTGATGTACATAGCAGCGGGAACCGCATTAACTATTCATAAGATGGAATTTGCGTTGGGGTGATGTAAATCAAATTAGGTTTTGCCGTTCACCGACGTATGAACACTCTATACTCAGTGTGTTACCTCCCGAGTGAAAGTTGAAAACAATCACTCGGGTGGGACTCGAACCCACGACCTCCTGCTTTCTAGTGCAGATGTCTTACCACTGGACCACCGAGCTTACGGGATCGGTTGGCTGGTTCGAATCTGATGTACATAGCAGCGGGAAACGCATTAACTATTCATAAGATGGAATTTGCGTTGGGGTGATGTAAATCAAATTAGGTTTTGCCGTTCACCGACGTATGATCACTGTATACTCAGTGTGTTACCTCCCGAGTGAAAGTTGAAAACAATCTCTCGGGTGGGACTCGAACCCATGACCTCCTGCTTTCTAGTGCAGACGTCTTACCACTTGACACGCCGAGCTTACGGGATCTGTTGGCTGGTTCGAATCTGATGTACATGTAGCAGCGGGTACCGCAAGTAAACCATTCAACAGTTTAGTAGTTGTGAGGATTTTTTCCTGCTTCACATATAGACCAGTCGGACTACGATATCACTTTAGAAAAAAGCTGACACAATGCTTTCTCCATTGTAGGGGGCTTTGTGTATACACTTAGCGTGCTTGTTATTCCTATATTAGTAGATGGGATTGTTTGAAAGAGCCAATTGTTTGAACAATTTCGAGTGGTAAGACATCTGCACTAGAAAGCAGGAGGTCGTGGGTTCGAGTCCCACCCGAGTGATTTTTTCCAACTTTCACTCGGGAGGTAACACACTGAGTATACAGTGTTTAAAAAACGTCGGTGAAGGGCAAAACCTAATTTGATTTATATCACCCCGACGCAAAATTCCATCTTATAACAATTTCTTGCAACTTTGCTGACATGTTTACAGATATAGTGCCGGGGAGATTCACTTCAATCTTATGGCGATTATCTCGGATCGGCGGATGATATTTCAGCGAAAGTTTGACAAGTTGAGAGCCCAGCTGGATGCGTTAGAGACACAGGTGAATGACATGGTCTAAAAAAAACCCAGAAAACCTTGGGATTTAGACTATTGCGGACTACCCTCACTGACATATGGGGGGGGGGGGTTTCACAAGCAGATGATTATGGACACTATTGTGGTGGGGCTATTCGTGTGGCATATTTGCCGACAGACTGATGAATTTGCCTACATAACGATGATTTTGTAGCTCGCGCTTTTGTGTCCAAAATAACAAAAACTGGCCAAATATTGCAGGGGGCTGGTGGTTGGTGGAAAGGGTTTCGTATTGTTTCCCCCGTGACCCCCCGCCCCAGGCTGAGTATGCAACTAACCCCCCCCCCCCCCACAAAAAAATGAGGTTTCTTTAAGTGCTCCCAAATTACGCTACTGGTATCCAGTTATCACTATATCAATGTTCATTGTTTTAAGGGTGAGGCTATGGAGACTGACCAATCAGCAAGTGATCCACAGACAGCTGCCAGCATCCAATCAGAGCTCAGCAGATTGACCATGCTTCTTGAGGAGGAGGACCAAAAAGCCAAAAAATTCAAGGTGATTTTTCCTGGTTGTTTTTTTTTGTGTGCCTAGTTTCCTTTGAAATTATCTATAAAACTCATTAGTTCCGTTTGTGTTGCATTTCTGTGAAAGATGCTTTTGTTGTCTGTTGCTCTTGTTGCTTTTAGTTTAGAAGCTAAGTGAAGTGTTTTATGTACTGCTACCAAATGGATCAATAGAGGGCGACAGACTGAGCTACTGCTGAGCCCAATTTTATATTGTTAGAAAGTGTATGTGGCGAGCGAAACTCGGCCGACATTAAGGCTGTGACTTTGCGTTTAATTTTATGATTGTTGAAAAAAAAAATTAAGAAAATGTTTAAACGTTTAGCCTTTCACAAAGGCTTGCGCCTATCCATTAGTAGTGGAGCTGCTAAGCGAAAAATCGTGCACTTTGTGGTAAAAGCATGAAATTTGGCATGTGGGGTCAAAATGGGCTAGAATTCATTTTAAGATCGGGACCCAATCCTGGATCTTGCCCATTTTGGGGGCGGAGCTTGATTTTTCAATAAAGGGGTTGCAAACAATACAAACTCATGAAAACTGTATTTAACATCAAATTTCCTTGGTTTTTTACGCTTTGAAATAAACTTAAACATGAAATAAGACATTCTAGCATTCTAACACCTGTTATTTTCCACCCATTTTGTGGGCGTGGTCTAAATGGTAAAAGAGGCGGTATATCTTAGCAGTTTGGTTCTAATATGGAAAACATCATTCAGTTTGGTGGTAAAATTCTGAAAATTGGCATGTCCAATTGAAATGGGCTGAACATAATTTTTAGAGGTGAACGCATCTTGGACCTTGCCCATTTGGGGGGCGGAGCTTGATTTTTCAAAAAGGGGAGTGCAAAAATAGAAAACTCAGAAAACTGTATTTTACATCCACTTTGTTTCTCATGCTTTGAAACAAAGTGGATGTAAATTCTAACATTCTAACACGTGTTATTTTCACCCTTTTGCGGGCGTGGCCTAAATATGTAAAGAGGCGGTACATTAAAGCAGCTTGATTCAAACGAGGGAAAATCATCTTTCTTCTCATTGTCTTCTCTATACGTTTTTTTTTTCGGGGTTTGCGAGCTACAGTGCCTGGGGCATGCACTTTGAGAAATCCTTGGTTTCATTACCAGAAAAAAATTATTTATCGTTTATACTTCGTTTCGTATGAATAAAAAGGAGTAAATGCTTCAGATTTCAAATATGCACTTGTCATTCACAAGGCTGGGTTGGGGCAACCTTGAAATTATAAAGCAAATAATTATATGTTAATCGCGTAAAATTAATATTAACAAAGTTCATAGGGTATAAATGATACCATGTTCGTATGAATAAAACATGGCATTTGCTTTTACTTCCAATTTTGAAGCATTTACTCGCATCTGTATGAATGAAAATTAAGCAAACACTTTTACTCAAAACCATTTGCTAAAATCTGAAAATAATTAGTTTTTACCTTTTAGGTTTTGCAACACTATAAGCGTTTACTAGTATGAATATAAAAGAAGTAAATGCTTCAGATTCAAATATTTACTTGTCATATTTCTGAAGTCCTTTATCTACAGAACTGTAAGTCTGATTGGGTTGTAGGTAAAAAAAATGAAGTGACGTCATGATGACGCCATCCTGAGATTTTATATGAATATTTGATTTTTTGGACCGTTTAGCCATATCTCACGAACGCAACATGCAAAGTTAAAAATTCTTTTTTGTATTTGGTTTGTTAGGTAATAAGTATTTGTACAACATTTTTGAAAAACTTGGGTAGGTAGATAATGGTACTAGTATGCAAAGTCCGAAGTGACGTCACGATGACGTCATCGTTTGATTTTTTTAATGATTTTTTTAATATTTATGATTTTATTCTGCTTCCAAAATTGCACACTTTCTTTCATCGGATTGACATTAAACTTGGTTCAAACCAAGACCACAATGACAAAATGTGTATTGAGAAGGGTTTTAAAGATGACGTCATTGCAGGGCATGTGACGTCATAATGGGTTACGTGACATCTCGTTAGAGATTAATAGATTTGATCTTTAAAAATCAATATAAAATCAACCGTGAGAGACCTGAACATGATTTTCGTGGGATATGATAGATTTATCAAGGTTTTTTTTTTTTTTTATATTATGTGCAAAATGTTATTTTGTAATAACATGTTGCATGTAGTACTTTCAAAATCTAGGATATGAAAGCCGATTCATAAGCTTTCTTTTAGTACAAGAATCATTCAAATCACTCATATGTACTTTTCAAGTTACGGAATTTTAAACACAACCACTGTTTTAAAGTTCTGTCCACGTATCACAAAAAATGGTGTGTGTTCTTTCAGCAAAACGAAAACAATTCCAGCGCATCCTCCTATATGTGAATTGTTTTCGTTTTGCTGACAGAACTTTTAAGACGTCGTTTGTGTTTAAAGTTCTGTAACTTGAAAAGTACATAAGTGATTTGAATGATTCTTGTACTAAAACAAAGCTTATAAATTGGGCTTTCATATCTTGATTTTGATAGTGCTTCATGCAGAACTTCATTAAAAAAAATTGTCCTGCCATTTGGGTTTCCTTTTTTTTGACTCACCCTGTGTAAGTTACTTGTAGACAATCATACCAATTTAAATAAGATTTTTTATGGGCAACAATTAGTCTTGCAACCGTTTAAACTTATCTTTACAGTGTATGGTAAACATAGTTAACCGATGGAAAAGTTATGTTTTTACCAGCAAACATTTACAGTTTTAGAGGTGGGAGGAAAACCCCAGAAGAATAGTCTGGGGAAAACCCACGGAATCAGGTAGGGACTGAAAACCCAATCCACATGTAGACCATGGGTGCCGATGCACAGCGCATTATGCGCGTAAACGGCATTACGTTCGTCACGTTTGATGCGCTTTTTTGTATCTGTCCTCCAGCACGTGACCCTCCCCAGTGCCGCTTTCCGTTTCGGTTTCGAAAGTTTTATTTTCTGCAAACCTATAAACGTGTAAAGCTTACATTTTGCAGGCCATTTACTCAAAAGCAAATGGTTTTCAGTAAAAGCCTTTGCTTAATTTTATTCATACAGATGGGTATAATGCAAATGCCAGTTTTTATTCATACAAACTACCGTATGGTATTATTTGTACTTTTTCGCGATTAACATTAATAAATGCAGTAATTTTTGCGCAGAATTGTGTGCTTTTATATTTTCAAGGTAGCCCCAACCCAACCTTGAAATATGACAAGTAAATATTTGAAATCTGAAGCATTTACTCCTTTTTATTCATAAGAAACGAAGTAAACGCTTATAGTGTAGCAAAAGCTTAAAGGTAAAAAGTAATTATTTTCAGAATTTAGCAAACGGTTTTTAGTAAAAGTGTTTGCTTAATTTTCATTCATACAGATGCGAGTAAATGCTTCAAAGTGGTAGCAAAAGCAAATGCCATGTTTTATTCATACAAACATGGTATCATTTGTACTTTATGAACTTTTATTAAATGCAGTAATTTTTTCGCAGAATTATTTTACTTTATAATTTCAAGGTTGCCCCAACCCAGCCTTGTAAATGACAAGTGCATATTTAAAATCTGAAGCTTTTACTCCTTTATATTCATACGAAACGAAGTAATCCTCAAAAGTGCATGCCCCAGGCACTGTAGCCCGCAAACCCCGGAAAAAAAACGTAGAGAGAAGACAATGAGAAGAAATTACAGTTTTAGAGGTGGGAGGAAAACCCCAGAAGAATAGTCTGGGGAAAACCCACGGAATCAGGTAGGGACTGAAAACCCAATCCACATGTAGACCATGGGTGCCGATGCACAGCGCATTGTGCACGTAAACGGCATTGCGTTCATCACGTTTGATGCGCTTTTTATCGGTCCTCCAGCACGTGACCCTCCCCTGTGCTGCTTTCCGTTTCGGTTACGATAGTTTTATTTTCTGCAAACTTATAAACGTGTAAAGCTTTACATTTTGCAGGCCATTTACTCGAGAGCAAATGGTTTTTAGTAAAAGTGTTTGCTTAATTTTCATTCATACAGATGCGAGTAAATGCTTCGAAAGTGGTAGAAAAAGCAAATGCCATGCTTTATTCATACAAACATATGGTATCATTTGTACTTTATGAACTGTAATAAATGCAGTAGTTTATGCGCAGAATTATTTTGCATTTTAATTTCAAGGTTGCCCCAACCCAGCCTTGTAAATGACAAGTGCATATTTGAAATCTGAAGCATTTACTCCTTTTTATTCATATGAAACGAAGTAAACGATTATTAGGCCAAAAAAGGCTCTGGTTTCTGGTATGCGCGCGCGTCGCCATAGCCATGCGCGTCGGCAATGTAAGATGATGTCTTTCAATGTAAGATGATGTCTCAAACCACCAAACTCACTGGTTCGACTGGAATCCTGCCGCTGCACAATTTTAACGTGTTATTTCTCATAAAGTTATTTCTCACGTCTAAGTTTATTTCAAGCATGAAGAACAAAGGAAAATGGATGTTAAATACAGTTTTTCTGAGTTTTTTATTTTTTGCACTCCCCTTTTTGAAAAATCAAGCTCTGCCCCCCAAATTGTGCAAGATCCAAGATGTGTTCACCTCTTAAAATTATTTTCAGCCCATTTTAACTGGACCTGCCAATTTTCAGGATTTTCTACCAAACCGAATAATGTTTTCCATATTAGAACCAAACTGCTAATATATACCGCCTCTTTTGTACATTTAGGCCACGCCCACAAAATGGGTGGAAATTAACTGGTGTTCGAATGCTAGAATGTTATATTTTATGTTTAAGTTTATTTCAAACCATAGAAAAACAAGGAAAATGGATGTTAAATACAGTTTTTATGAGTTTGTATTGTTTGCACCCCCTTGAAAAAAAAAATCAAGCTCCGCCCCCAAAATGGGCAAGATCCAGGATGGGTCCCGATCTTAAAATGAATTCTAGCCCATTTTGACCCCATTTGCCAAATTTCATGCTTTTACCACAAAGTGCACGATTTGGGCCAAAAATGGACCTAAGCAGCTCCACTATAGGGAGATTAGCATGAAAAATCGACAATGATCAACTGATTAAAAGTGGGCAGTCAATGAAAAATTAACTTTTTAACTACTGTACCTGAACCCCAAATGTAATCAAGGTTTTGTAAATTTAATTGGTTTAAAAACATGGTTAATTATTTTGGCTATGTACATTTAACTCTAAGAATGATCACACGAATGTATGTCCCTTTTTGTGGTTATTCGAGTTTAGTTTAAAACATTTTGGAAAATTTGTAAATTGATTTCATTCAAACATTTCAACGTGTTTTTTGTCACATCCTTTTAATAGCTGAGATGCAGTCAGTACAGTATATGTCACACAGTATTTTGGCTGGTACCCCTCTTCTGTGCTTAGCACAATATACAATGAGCAGCTCCATGGGATCGGACCCAGGTTATAAGGAAACCGGTTAACCAGTTGGAAAAGTTTTGGCCGAGTTTAGCGCAAAATCAAACAAGTTTTAATGGAAGAGTTGAGAACAGAAATCTCAAAAGTATAGTTATTTGGCCATTTTAAAGGGACACTAGGTTCTGGAACAGCCCAATTGGGCTACAAAACGCGCTTTGAACGAGATGATGATAATCAGAAATAACTTTTAAAAGTAGGATATAAACATCCACACAACTATCCTTTCAAAACTGGGCGTTTTTGTGTTTTTCCTGTATTATGCGTGCAAGAACGAATTTCGGGGTCCACTTTTGCGACCCCATAAATTCGAGCTGTTTGGATGCTAGTTGTGATTTCATTCGTACGCGTAAAGTGTTCGCCTTTTGCGGACGTTGAAGAAACCACGATTTTTTGCATTGGTGATTGGTCGCTGCGCGCTGTTCCCGAGACACACAACGTGTATAGCCTACATGAGAACGACACGAAAACGTATTCGTACTCCGTCGTGTCCGATGTAAACAAGCGGGATTTTTTTTGTCTTTTCTCGGGAACGGTTAGACATTAGGTTGGTTTCCTTTCAACCAGATGTTTGAAATAGGCTATGTAAACAATCCAAAACATAACATTTCGGGGATTTCAGGAACTAGTGCCCCTTTAAGCAAAACTCTGTAAGGTGGAAGACAACACATCAAAACTGTTTTTGGCCTTTTTGGTCTTTTTGTCAAAATAGGTTGAAAATATCCGACGGAAGCACAACTACCTACCAATGATCATGGAGCTCTTGAAAGTACTGGCAAGTAAAGGGGAATTGCTGCCCCTCGTTCAGAAGGTGAGCGAGGTGAACTTTAATGTTGAGTGTTTTTTAGATTATGTTAGAATTTTATCGACTGAGGCGACGACAAAAATTACTAAGGAGACTGGGGAATGACTACATTTCAAGGACATTCAAGGGAAAAACACCAAGATCTGGTGTTTGCATTACACATATACATTTGTGGATTATATCTTTGCCAGCGCTAGTAACTGACAATAAGGCCAAACAAAAAAATAAGTCGGTCTCTGGTCAGCGCGCTCGTCGATTTTAATCATGCGCGTCAATCTTTTTTTTTTTCAAAAATGTTCCGCGGTAGCTCCAACAGCGCCCTCTATTGCCGCACCTCCTCAATTTTTTTTTACCAAAGAGCACCTAGGAATGGGAAATTGCACCAAGGCAAGTGATCGGGAGCACCAAGGCAAATTATGGAGGACACCAATGTACATGAGGACACCAAGTAGCAAAATAGTACCCCACCTCTGTACAATCCAAGCTTGAAGGAAAAAAAAAAGCAAAAAAAAAAAAAGCCGCGTCCCCGCATCAATTCTGGAACTTTGGTCTGACCAGAGACCGAATATTTTTTTGGGGGGCCTAACAATGGATAAAGTTTTCATGTACAATCACAGTATGTCAGTATTGACACTCTCAATAATACAATGGCATGGTAGAAGGATATTGCTGTGTAGCTTGCACAATGAAGGCCTCGCTGATAATATCTTCATGTAATGCTTGATAGCACTAATAAGTAAGCAATCAAATGAAATAATGGGTGAGGGTTGCTTATCTGACCTCATACTTTCATAATACTTTGTTACCGATTGTTTGAAGGTCGAGTAGATTTGTCATTTATCGTTCATGCATTGTTTTCCATTTCAAGCAACAGAAGTGCTCAAAATCTAAAGACGGGTGCTTAACAACTAAACCTAATGAACTTTTAGCTCAGTGAATGATGTGTTATTCCGAAAAAATAGTATTCTAGGATCGCGATTTCAGTTTAAAGGTTGCAGTCGTGTTTGGAATTGTGGCCCAAAATCAGCGTCCGTGACACGTTCTTATTCAGCCGATTGCAGCTACGCGATGTCACGGACTGAACTGATAAATAATAGCAACCCATTCATGGATTCACCAAATTACGAACCAACTCCAAGCAGATATTTCCAAATATATGTCACACTCACTTGACGCATCTTTGGAAATGGCCTTCTTTTATTGTTTTCTTCAAAATGAGAGCATGCCAGAAAGAATAATTTCACAGGGAGTTTAGTGCCGGATACTATCTTTAAACCAAGTCACCTTTTCAACAATAATTTCACAGTTACTTTTTGGATGGCTTCAAATGATGGACTGTACCTTTAACCAATGTAGTTGGGCACTTATCAATTGTTGTTGAGTAAACAACAGTGTGGGTTTTGTTTAAAGCCAGAGTCCATCATTTGCAGCTATCCAAAAAATAACTGGCATATTTATTGTTGAAAAACATACCTGGTTGAAAGATAGTAAGGGGACTAAACTCCCTGTGAAATTATTCTTTCTGGCAAGCTGTCATGTTGAAGTAATCAACGAAAGAAGGCCTTTCCAACGGTGCGTCTTAAGAAGCACCGTTGGAAATTTCCGTTAGTAGTTCATTTTTTTCAATAGGCGAAGTGCGCGCAAGCGTTGGCACGACGCACTCGCGTGCGGTTGCTATAATTCGTCGGATCAGTGCGCGACATCGCGTAGCTGCAATCGGCTCAGTGAGAAGGTGTCTTGGGGGCTGAATTCAGGCCCAATTCAAAACATGATTCAGCAAGTTTTGATTTGAAATCGAGATCCTAGAATGTTGTTTTTCTCGAAATATGCAGCTAAAGCTGAGCTGAAACTTCATCAGGTTAGTTGTTCAGCAACCTTCTTTTAGGTCTTGAGCACTTTTATTGCTTCAAACGCACAAAATGCACAAATTACAAATGATGGACTACACCTTTAAGTGGTAGTAATGTTTTTTGGTCTTAATCACCCTTAGGCAAAAGAGAAGGCTGCAGCCCAAGCCAAGGAGAAAGAGAAAGATAAGAAGGACGCAGAAGTTGCAAAGTGAGATAATCCTTCGAGCTGTTTCCACGACTACCTTTTTTTGTTTTGCTCTGAGCGTGGCACTCTCAACATGGCACTTTAATAATCCAGAAGTTTATTATTGGAGAGGGGTGCTTTAATCCGTAAACAGGGGATTTCCTGGTGGGATTAATATTGGATTATGGGATAAGTAAGGGATTATCCTGGAGATCCACCCACTGATGTGATGGACTTGGGAGGACTCCTGCTACTGACCTGATCGGACTAATCCCAAAATGCTCCCTGAGCTTCCTTATCTTAATCCAATTTTTGGATGGAGATTTTTTTTTCTTCAAAAGAGAGACTCGACCAACTGGATTGCGAGTTGACCTTGACCTAGTCCTTCAAGAAATTGCCACTTTGAGGGCCACTTTTATGGAGTTGCTCGCAAAAAAATAATGTTTAGCGGATTTTCTTGTGGAGCTAATGTCAGCTGGTAACCATTAATATGCAGTGTTCATTAATCACATGATATATTGAGGTATAAAGGTATGATGGGCACCAGTGGTGTATTCAGATCCAGACGAGGCAAAGACCGGTCACAGACCTTCTCCTACATTTGTCCCACATCGGAAACAAATGTTTGTATTTATTGGAAGTTACCATGTTAGTGTTACCAACAGGCAACCGAAATGAGCATCTTTTGCATCTTAGTGTGCCCACATTAAAAGGAATATACATGTACAACATTTGTGACCTGTTCTGTCAAAAGCAGACGCTTCTGGGCAGAGGTTGAAATTGAGATAGCGCCAAAACACGCTGTGGGGGTGATTTTTATCGATTTTCAAATTTTTGCATATTTGTAATCGTGAACATGTCTAAAATATATTATAAAAGTTTGAAACCCTAATTTGAACTCTACATATATACTATTTTTGATGATTTTGATATAGGTATATCAGTTAAAGAAATAACTGTTTTGTGACGTTTGTGGCCATTTTCTCCGTTTTCTACTTTTCGACATAATGAACTTCAAAATAGCATAACCCTGCCCAGGAACGACCGGTTTCAAAAATTAAACCACCTATTAAAAGGAAAAAGAACATATGTTAACAATATGTAAAAATATCATTTTCGACCTTATGCCCAGAAAAGTCTGATTTTTGACAGAACAGGTCACATTTGCTTTTGCTGTAATTTTCAGAAATGGATGGATTCGGGGGGTTAGTGTTCTATAGCTAATACTGTTACACTGGCTTGTTTGAAGTTTGCTCATTGGCTTCCTGTCATGTACTGAAACTACAATGAATCACCAAAGAAGTGAAAATTCACAACAGCAAAATGTTCACAATTCTGGCAACTGTTGGTGCTGAAATAACTGTAACATTGACATCACACTTTTGCTCGTGAATATACCCTTGAAAATACCCTTGAAAATGGCAACAACAAAAAATTGGAAATATGGTTAAATGGGACACAAAGCTGCATTTTCAAGGATTGCTTAAAAAATTACATTGCATGGGTCCTTTAAAGCACACAGAACCCGTTAGTGTACTTGTATTCCGGCACATGAAGCACTTGAACATGATCTATGATCCGTGTTCCAGATGTCCCTTGCATAACGGAAGGACGTAGGCCCCCCCCCCATTAATATTGTGCACAGATTGACGCTGATGAATTTATGTTAGTCCACCGATAGTCGGATACATAGGTGCCCTGGAACATTATCTGTGACCCGTACTCCCTTGCATAACTGCTTGAAGGTCTCTAGGGACTTGTCGGCCACCTTTGACCCCTTATATAGCTTGACAATATGTGTTTCATTGTGAGCAGGTTGGCACTGATAAAGTTGTGCTTCTGGGTGTGCATTCATTTTTGTCGATTGGACACTTTTTTACTCCCGATTTTCGGTTAGATGTCAAGAATTTCTCTTCTTTTTTTTCTTTTTTTTAAATAATAGAGTTTCTGCTCTAAAAGGCCTATTGCACAAAACAAAAACCATTTTAAGTTGTAAAATCAGTTGTTTCTCTCAGGCATCAATAAGAACGTGTCTTGCACTCGCCTTTCAGCCTGAACTACATGTAAAATGCCTGTTTTTGTTTAGTGGCGTAAATAAAAGAATTATATTTCAGTATTCAAAAAAAGAATTGTGTTCGGTGTTTTATTTGCCTGAACCAAACCAGCTGTTCGCCGTCGAGACATGCAGATCATACACATGAATAAATTAGGCGTGTCGATGAGCTGTACGGGTTTAGCGTTCTGAAAAGTCCCGTGATGGATTTGTTGATGTCACCGAGCATGCGCTTCCCCTCGCGTTTTTTGGTTCCATGAAATTTCAAAAGAAGCAGATCGCATACAATTTTCAAATTGACAAACGTTGGCGACCTTATTTTCCGGGTTTTTTTTTAAGGTAAGTTCCTGATAAGTTTCAAAACAAGACGTGGACAATTGCCATACCTATACAAAAATCTCCCAACTAAATATTTAGATGTCCAAAGCAAATCTTTATTGATCGGATATTTGATAAAGCGCCAGTGTTTCGACAATGTCTAGCCGTCAAAGATTTGAGTTCTGTAAATCATGCTGCGCTCAAACACTGATAATACCCGCAACTTTGATTCGCGAGGCTCTAGCGTCTGTGCGGAAACACGTACCGCCATTATTTTTATACCATTTTGAAGCTTGGAATCTGAACTTTATCACTGGCGAGTATTGGTGTGATATAAAAAATAGTTTTAAAATTATTCGTGTTCAAATAAAGGCATGTGGAAAACAAACTAAACCGATTTCAAGGAAAATCGCCGATGCGGTACATCAGATGCAAACTCGAGTCACACTTCGAGCGCGCTTTTTAAATAGGTACATACTTGCACGTAAATTTAAAAAAATTGAACTTGAAACGAAGCCTATTGTGAATTCATTTCAGGTGTGGTCTACGTGGATCGAAAAGAATAGGAAACACAGAAAGTAAAAGGCAACGAGATCGTCACATCATGAACATGATGAACCTTTTCCACATTACAAAACAATGCGCATGATTGATTTTCGGTTGTGTTTGTTTTTGAAATGCCTTTATTTGAACACGAATCAATTCCAAACCCTTTTGAAAATCAAACCAATACTTACCAGGGATAAAGTTAAGATTCCAAGCTTTAAAATGATATAAAAATAATGGCGGTACGTGTTTCCTTTACGCGGCGACGCTAGAGCCTTGCAAATACATGTAAATGTTGCGGGCATTTTGGGACGCGCCGTAGCAGACCTGGAGACACGGTGACCCCTTCAGTGTGTCACTGCATGTGTTCAGAGTACTGTCAATTCGCCACAGTGAGTGTTCTACACTCGCAAAATTGTACTACAGGGTGAGTTAAAAAAACGAAACCCAAATGTTGGGACCATTGTTTTAGGGAAGTTCTGCATGTAGCATTGTCAAAATCAAGGATATGAAAGCCCAATTCATAAGCTTTCTTTTAGTACAAGAATCATTCAAGTCACTTATGTACTTTTCAAGTTACGGAATTTTAAAAACAACCACCGTTTTAAGGTTCTATCCACAGATCACAGAATAGGTGTGTGTTCTTTCAGCCGTAGCAGACCTGGAGACACGGTGACCCCTTCAGTGTGTCACTGCATGTGTTCAGAGTACTGTCAATTCGCCACAGTGAGTGTTCTACACTCGCAAAATTGTACTACAGGGTGAGTTAAAAAAACGAAACCCAAATGTTGGGACCATTGTTTTAGGGAAGTTCTGCATGTAGCATTGTCAAAATCTAGGATATGAAAGCCCAATTCATAAGCTTTCTTTTAGTACAAGAATCATTCAAGTCACTTATGTACTTTTCAAGTTACGGAATTTTAAAAACAACCACCATTTTAAGGTTCTATCCACAGATCACAGAATAGGTGCGTTCTTTCAGCTGAAAGAACACTCAACTTTTTTTGTGATCCGTGGACAGAACCCTAAAACGGTGGTTGTGTTTAAAATCCCGTTGGAAAAAAACTGGCTTTTTTTCAAATACTGGCCCCAATTGACCATCGCACTTGTTTGCGATCGATTACACACCTATGAACGGGTACAAGCCAGCTAGACTGGTTCCCTGACCTTACAATTCCCCAATGTATGTAAACTGCTCTGTTTCTTCTTATATGGAGTCAGGGAACCAGACTACAGGAAAATGATTGTTTTTCTTGGTTTTTATAGCATTTTCGAACCCAAAACCTCAAAAAAGTCAGTGTAACTATATTTGCTATATATTTCCAACCCCCCAATTCCATCAATTTCTGAAAATTACAGCAAAAGCAAAATGTATATTCCCTTTAAAACAATGGTCCCAACATTTGGGTTTCGTTTTTGTTTTACTCACCCTGTAGAAACGGGTTCCCGGATGTTTACGACCCGACCCGTACTGTTATGACGGAAATCGGATCCTTAACTCTGGGTCACCCCGGTTCATTGTTGGGTGTCAAATATTAGGCCCAATGAAATTATGAACCTTAGACTGAGTCATATTTAATGCAACCGTGAAAAACGCCCGTACAATGGGCTCTCCTTTTGGCCAATTAAGGATTTTATCCTCCTAGACGCTCGGTTTTACATTTCATAACTCTGTGAAAACAATTAGGGCAACAAAAATGGATTTTCCATCTTTGTATCATATCGCATTAGTGGGTTTATCTTTATATTCGCAAATAATTTGAAGTGAAAAGAAAGAAAAAAAGTTCGGAATATGGAACCTGTCCCCTCCCGATTTTGATTAGATAGAAGACATCTTTTGCCCCCCGCCGTTTTCTGGATATTTTAAAATCTTTTTGAGCCCGAAAACCGCCATTGCAGGGTATATTCCTTAATCCTCCATGGGTTAACAAAACATAAGTTATGTTCAACACCATCAGAGATCCGGGATGGTAAGGTTAAAACGGCACGACTGAAATGGTAAACATCCCCAAGAGATTTGTTTCGTTTCTGTTGAGACAAGTAATTTATAGGCGGCTGTGGTTTTTATTTCTTAGCAGGGGAGCGGATCATGACTCCACATATACCCGGATCTACTCTTGCGTTTTGATTTCTACTTCCTTTTGGACTTGGCCCAACTTCCAATGTCTGAGTGCCCTCCCTTTGCAGCGGCAGATCTACAGAGGGGGAGCAGTGAGGAGGTCTAACCCGGCCCCGGCCCTCTGGGGATGGGCCGCAAAATTATAAAAAAAAATCATGCAGAAATAATAATGTAGCACATCCCATGCTAACCCCAACCCCAACCCGTACCCGAGCAAAAGCTGGGTGCGTCCGGCCCTTGCATCATGGTTCAGTGCAAAAGGAACTGTGCCTTTGTCCACCTGGTTAATAATTCATTAGAGCTAGATCAGCTCTGGTGAATTTATGAATAGGTTATGAATATAGGTAGTAATTAGCAATAATACATGGAACGAGAAGACTAACATTTGAAAGTGAGGCTTAGGCCTATCAAGGTGCAAGTTTCAACCTCATTCTCGTTTGTGTGTGTGTGTGTGTGTGTGAAGAGAAACACTGTAGGGAATCATAGAAAACTATTTGGGTTGAAAGAGTTTTCACAGTTTGAGAAAAATGAGGTTTTTTTCACCTTTTCACCTCCCGCAAACAAAGGAATGTCCATACTAGGTATGTAAAACAAACATGCGTGTGTGTCGATGTGGCGATTCCAAGCAGACAAAAAGTGAGTAAATCAGCTTGAAACAATAATTTTGGAGAATTGACGTCCATCGAAGCAAATACGCCAAAAACTAAGCGCGAACTTTTTTGTTAAGACGATAAATTTAAGGTTTCTCCTCCAGCGATTTGTTGCCATAATTACAGTGAAGGCAGACGTGTGCAACTGTCGGACTTTGAATTTGTGTTATTATATATACCTTTAATTTGCGGAGTCGGTAGGTCTCATAGTACGCGTAGTTTGGGATTGTGATGAACTGAAATAAAGGCATTTTTTTCCTATGACTTTTTTCGGTTAATTGCATTAATTATCTGAGCAGACGCCCAAATCATATGGCAGGTACAGAGAGAGAAAAATAGTTCTCTATTGTCTGGCTCACTGATTAAGTGAAATATAAATATGCTCCCCTCGCACATTCGATAATGATACCGCCAAAAATGTGTGGTACCATACTGGTAAAAAGTTTAACATGAACTGTATGCGTGAACGCCGTATCCTGATATTGTATGCTAATAATTGTTGGCGAATAGGCTCCTGCGATCATCCGGCGCGTACAGTGACCCGGACGAGACCTGGACTTTACAGGGACCGTCACAAAATCCAGCATGGCTTTGTGTATTAAAGTAATGCACCGAGTCCAAATGTTTCAGGATAATTTCTGGTGGTCCCCTAAACTGTCACCTATATGAGGACTTCGTGCATACTACGCAAGCTCATTCGTTGGTCAGCCTTGAAGAGGTGAGGAACAGGACCCACGAAATGGTAAGTCTCTATTGAACCTTTTGGTACATCGTACATGTAGTACAAAGAACGGATATAGTACTGCACGACTTCAACATTTATTAGGCCTATCATTTGGATAGAGTTAATTAACCTTAGTTTGAAACTGTGTCTGTGTTCAAATTCCGTAACTCGAAAAGTACATGAGTGATTTGAATGTGTTCTTATTCCTCCATGCTTGTACTAAAAGAAAGATTATTAATTGGGCTTTCACATCCTAGATTTTGATAGTGCTACATGCAGAGCTTCTTTACAAAATAGGGGACGCTATTTGAGTTTCCTTTTTTGACTCACCCTGTACATAAAAAAAACAATTTAGGTGGATTAACGCAATTTTTCGATATATATACATAAAGTATAACTGTTGTATCTGTTTAAAGGTGTTTTTTTATTAATATTTTTTTAACTTAATTCCAAAAAGTGTAGCTAGGGACTAGACGATTTAGATTTAAAGTCACTTGTAATTTTAGACCGTTAGGCTACTCTTAAAAATCTATCTATAGTGGAAATTCGAGTGAAAACAAGTTCAATCTACCTGATTGAATACATTTCTCGCTGAAACGTCCGGTCCATAGTTTCAGTCGATGGGAGTGCATTTTCACCAAACAAAGTTAATTTTCTTTCTTTGCAAATCAGAGAGACCTCTAATAGTTTCTGTTGTGTCCTTGGAGTGTTCTTGGAGTGTAGATACTTTTTTTTTGTCCTCTTGCAGTATCGAGTTGTGCTCTTCCTTGCTCTCTGTGGCCTGTTGGCCCAGGCCGCCGTGCCCTCGCGGGACGCAAGCCTGATTGATTCTGCTGACAATCCGTTCAACAGCCAGACAAGCGTGGATCAGCCGGTAGGTTGATAAGAGATATGTTTTTTTCCGCTTTTCCGTCCTTCTTAAGCTGGGGCATATTGCACCCTGCAGTTGACAAATGTTGATTTAACAGTTGTTGACTGATGTGATGTGGGATATGACGTTTTGAACACCCGAGGGACGCATAGCGCCCGAGGCGAAGCCGAGGGTGCTATGCATCCCCGAGGGTGTTCAAAACGTCATATCCCACATCACATCACTCAACAACTGTTTTGTCATAATACCTCTGTCTTGATGATGTGTTTTACTTGTTTTTCTAGAGTCAGTCAAAACGTAAACATAATCTTAATGCCGCTCGTCGCTGGCCGCCAAATTAAAGTAAATATCGTCTGCAAATGCACTGCTCCCTCACTGCTATACATTATATTGTGGAACGTGAAAGTACTGCGGGGTACCAGTGAGTACAAGTATAGTCTGGTTTAAACGCGGTCCGCGCATAATGGTTTGGACTGTGGGGCGGGGACTAGTCTACATGCGTGTGATATCACAATCTGATATACAACGGGAGTGTGCCATGCATATTTATCGCCCGGTCAGGTGATCGTCCTGGGCCAATGAAAATACAGTATAAAGACAGAGGTATGACAATGAAATTTAGTACAAGGCTCAAGAGGGGTAGTTTGGCTCAAGAGAGGTTTATATTCCCCTTTGCGACCAAAGTGGAGATGGGGGGGGGGGGGTGTTAAAACCTCTACCCCTTAGCTCCGCCCCTGCCATCTTAGCATAGAGAAATATCAAATACATGTAATTTCTACGAACTTAGTATAGTGGCGTCCCGTAACGTCGCGCACTTCGATGTTTCCCCCCAATTTCCTCGGCAGAGTTACTGAACCTCTTTGTTGACAAGCTTCAACTGTGCATTCAATTAAATATTGGTACTAAAACCTTACAAATGCTCGCTGATGAACCCCTTTGAACAATTTTATTGTCGTGAATTTTAGTCAGAAATTAAAACACGGTGGCGCCCGGAAATTGGGCACAAAATCGTCCGAGTGTTCCTATACCTTGACGCACTTCAACAAATATCAGAAACTCCGAATTTGATTATTAAAGATTTTCTTTAAAGTTGACAAGATCTGTTAAACAATAACTCCACTCATCTATCAACTACAATGTTTGTCAGAACGAGACTTTCATATTGTGGGCGCCTTTCAAAAGGGTTACTGCGCGCTTCAAAATAAAATTTGAAAAATCGCACTATTGTAAAAATGTGTCTCTTAACTTTGTAACGGGTAGATAAACTCAAATACGAACGGGAATATTTATAGCTTGATGAAATTTCTGTGAAATATATTTGAGGTAAAATTTTCGCTGTAACAAGGCACTAGAGGCGAAACACCACAGGGCGCCACGTTAGGAGCGACGCCGACTTTAGGGACATCAACAATAATTTAATAGCCTACACCTGCACAAATTGTGTTTGGCAATTAAACACTTTTTAAACACTTTTGCTGTCAGTTTGTGAGAATGTTTGAATACTGAATATGTTACGAATGTTGATGGATAGTGTTTTTGCGATTGTACATTGATGTTTAGAAATTGGATAATTGATTTTGTTTGCTTCCAAAGTTTCTTTACAAAGTGATAGCAAGATTGTGTTTAGTTGCTAAGCACAGTTTTTAGAGTGTACGACCTTTAATCAAAGTAGGCCTGAAGCCTTTTGACAATAATTCGTCAGGTATACTTTTTGGTATAAATGCATATGATCCTATATGCCTTAAATGCTAACAAGAATAACGTTCATGAATGTAAATAATATTGCAGACACGAACCGGTAGTGTGTGGTCATGGCTCAGCGATTCATTCGATTACGTTCGAGGACTGCTTTGGTGAGTTGGTTGAAGAAATGTAAAAATTCACTAAGGGAAACAAAATATGATGCCAGCAGGGTTGGATTCAGCTTTCAGGAAACGCCCCGCAAGCTAGTGGGGTCTATAGGACCTGCTCCCCGTAAAATGTTCAAAATCTACGATGCTTTCTCCTGCATTCTAAGGCAATTCGAGAACAAATATTTGAACTTAATATTTCACATTGGCGTAGCCGGGGTAGGAGGGGTGGGAGGGGGAGGGGGTGCAGAGTGACAGATTGCAATGGGATGGACATTTTAAACGCAGTGGGCAAATAAAACCGTGGCCTGCCTTGGCCCCATTTTTAGTCTGCTAGTATTTAGTCAGTGGCTGAACGGGCCGGGGGAAGGTGGGGATGGGGGGGGGGTGTTGCAACCCCACCCCCACTCTAGATCCGCTACTGGTCAGTATCAATGTCAGCTGAAGTCGGGTTTAAGAAGTTAAACGGAAATCGACGTACTATACGGAGCTTCTTAAGTTGCTCTACCTTCGCTTTTCAACATCTTCGATTTTTGTTTCTCCAAAGGATTGTCAATTTTCGTATTTTATTTAAACGAAAAAACTTCCTTCCCCCTAGTTTTGGACGTTTTCAGCCCTCTTGAAAATACATTTATAACTTTTAGTGTGGGATACTTTTGCGTCCCACTCCTATAACAATAAATTGTTCAAAACCAATAATGTAATAGGCCAGGGAACACGTTCTGTTGTTCTTCGCAAAAGCGCCATATTTTAGAGGGCCACAGACGCTAATAGCAAAAAATATGTTTTATTCTTTAAAATAATAATTTTAACTTTCGTCACATTGGTTCTATAATTCACCACCAGCCTTCTGGAATTAGAACGATCCGCCGCTATGGCATGTACTTTAAGAATTCATGTCCATCGATTATAGAGTTGTGTCGGTCCTGTTAAGGGGCCATTCAGAATTTTCAATGTTTTAAAATTTCGATCTTTTTTCCAAATTGTGGGTGGGTGGGTCAAGCTAAATAAGTGAAAATCGAAATTCACTTTCCATGGAAAAAAGATTAAAAAAAAACAAAGAAAGAAAGATCCTTTGACTTGCCTGAACTACACGCAAACGTTCCGATATCGCGATGCGTGTTTCTTTACCAACTTCGTCCCCTGTATGTTCTGTCTGTGGCGTAGCTAGGAATTTTTCAGTGGCGGGGGCTGGGGGCTGGAAAATTTCATGGGGGACGTCATGTAGATCAATGATAATTTTTTTAGAAACTCAAAATCTCAGTGGGGGACTGCGACACGGGGGGGGGGACAAGGTTTCATGGGGGGGTCTCTCCCCGTGGCTTCGCCACTGCGGGTCATACAGTTAAAGTTTATGTAAACTTGTATGAAAAGTCAAAGAAAAGTAACTCCCATGATCTATTTGACACCAAGTTTGTGTTAACTTGCCGGTAACGCCCTAAAAAATTATCCAGACAAATATGTTTATTTTGTAACATTTTATGTTCGTCTGTCGGTCTTCTATGCTGTTATGTTTACTTTTAGGTACCTTCAATGGTACTATGTTTAATTAACCATTTGTTTAATTAAACTAATAACGCACATATAGTTGCCAAATATGGCACTAACAAGTTTGAGGTCGGCAAATTCGTCTTTAAAAATCTGGGTACGTCGGGTTACCGTACACACAATTGTCCTGGAAACAACAGTACCAAAGTACAGAAAGTCGTACGCAAGAGCTCCCCAGCAAGTATCGCTGACGCCATTATGATTCCAAAATTTCTCACTGTGTCACACAGTGAAATATCTAAACAGCGTCGTTGTATTGTGAACACATAAAAACATTCAAGTCGCGTTCTTGCACACTTTTTGCAAGTCGACATAGATATCCTTGAACCACTGCCCCTGCTTTGCACAACAAGTGCACATGAATGAACGATTCGACTTTTATTCAAAGAAATTTCTATGTACAGTCACCAGACTCTATTCAGTAAAGTCCCCGTCAAAACGAAAGTAAACAATCCACGTGCATAACGCACGGCTACACCATCGTACAGTGTGGCAGGGACACCAACAAGTAACACAACAACTAAACATTTTTTTTAAAAATTGATAAATATTCTGATTGAATTTCGTTAAAAGATACTTGTTGGTGAGGTATCACATATTTTATCACATAAAAGAGGAAGACCGACAACTTCACGCCGTCACTGAACTAGACACACATGTACATGTACATGGTGTTCAAGTACATGTACATGTACATGCAAGTGCATGTACATGTACATGTTCAGTTTTTTATTAATCGAAATTAGGGGTGGGTGGGTGGGTCAAAATAATTTGGGAAAAAAGTCGAAATGTTAAAACATTGAAAATTCTGAATGGCCCCTAAAAGATAATAAATAAATAAATGAATAATAAATAATATATTTTGATTCTTAAATATATTTTGCTTCTCAAAGGGAACAAGAGGCCCCCAAATACCGACCGTTCCCACCGTACCAGGAGCTGTGCGATCCCCAGGTATCATTCGGGTATCAGGCTCGGTCCTACCCCAAATCTGTCTGGGTTGGCCTCAACGTGACCGGTCGCTTTAGTGATGTGGCCGTCCTGTTCGCGCGGCCAAAACTGGAGGAGTACTTCAACGGATACAACTCTCGCAGTAAGAAAAGACAGACCAGAGCTAGGCACAGTGGCAAGACTGGGGTGGGGTGGGTGTGAGGGGGTTGACGGGGGCACGCCCTCGTGCCTCATCCGAGTTGATATAGATATGTATTGTTTCAAACAAGTGGCATAATTACGGAGTGGTTGTTATGGGGCCTCTCCATAAAATCACCCCACCCCTGTTCCAGCTCCCCCTGCAAATAGACCCTTACCCCACGTTTTAAAACATTTGAAACCCACGGAGCCTTTCCCCCCCCCCCCCACCCGGACATTTTAACCCAATAGTACACTCCCTATGAAATTGAGGACTAGGACAAGATTTTAGAGTATCTGTTTCCTCTTTTTAGAGGCTCCGAGCTATAGTTCTTGAGATGATCTGTTAAGTGACATATCAGTTTGTAACTTGAAAGATTGAATAGTAACGGAAATGTATATATTCATTGTGATGTACAGTTTGCCCCTTCCAGCCATGTGGTTGCGAAGGGCAATTTCTAAAGGCTACGTAACACTTTATTTTGAATGAAACTACATGTGCACAGACATGTTCACGTTGGCGGGTGAAATCTTTGAAAATAATTTCTCCCATTTGGAAGACGGTATCTTCATGCAACTTTCAGGATTTATTTCCACTATAATGATCCAAGTATGTGCTGAAAGTCGTTGTGATATGTTCATTACTTTTCGTTGAAATTGAAAAAAAAATGGGCTACGTGTAATTTTGAAAATTGTAACACTGGCGTGCGCAATATCTATCAATCTGTTCAAGCCTCACGAATATTAATGAGGTTCCTATCCATTACGGTGTGCAGTAAACAAATATCCCCCTTTTTGCCGGCTTCCATTGGTTGATACCGAGACCCACGCCATGTCACGCCGAGTGACGCTAATGAATATGCTAATATGCCCTTCATCATTGTGCGCCAGGCCGAACTTGGTCAGCTGTAGCGCCTACGGTGCTTTGCTGAACAGTGCACATGGGTTGGGTCGGCAAATAATTGTTTTGATCCTCTTCGAAATTTTCCTTGGAGATGGTTCCACGTGTAACTCTAGCGTCCGCATCAACATATTAAGCTGAAATTCGGAATATACTTAGATGATATAAGTGTTCAACTACTTGTGAAATAACAACTTCGGTAAATTCCTAGAAATTGGGATAAATACATTTGGGGAAGTTTTCGAACGATTTCTTCCAGACTTAAAGGTCAGCTTTGATAGTAACCAGTATTGACGTTTCGGCATCGATGACGGCGATTTTTTTCACTGGCATGAAGTTTAGAATTTCTTCTTCAGTTAGAATGTAACATTTCAATCATACCGAGCATATTTTCTGAGAAACACAACGCTCAAAAGGCCATGTTTTGGGGGTTGACAACGACCGACGCGCTGCCTTAGCAATATTATTATGGCTGCTTCATTGTATTTTCCCAATTGTGTTTATGGAAGTTAGTCTCTTAAGAACTGTATATAGGCAACACGAGTACAATAATTATCACGGTGGAAAAATAATGTCGAAAATTATCCAGAATCACTCGTTATATTTTACTGTGGATGTCATTTTGTTTGTTTCAGATATGACCATCACCATGACAAGCCCACTGCGGTTGAAGACCCCGCGGTCCTCAGGCCAGTGGGGGCCAGGCTATGAGGAGAAGAAGCTCATCTACTCCATGTACCTGCCTCCTCAACTTCATGATAATCCGCCAAAACCAACAGACCCAGATGTGAGTATAGCTTTTATGGATTTGTATTTTTAGAAAATGAATCTACATTACAGAACTTTTTTGGGGTATTTTTGTGCCTTTATTGAAAAAAGGTAGTTAAAAAAAATCAACAAGTGAGAGTCGACCATCGATGGTCTTTCAAAATATTTACATGTTCCATTATAGACTACGCTTTCCTTATTTTAATTGCCTTTTAGAAACTAACAATTCAATTTAAAGAATCCAAAGTTTAACTTCGAAGTTCAATCATGAATGCATACATTTTACTTGCCTGTATCCTTTGAACAAGAGTTGTTATTTTGGTGGTAGGATTTTAAATGAACTTCAATTTATGTCAGAGGTTTAGAATTTGAAAAGTAGTAAAGTCGGATGCAAAAGTAAAGCCCCGAGAAGACACATTTCAGTGTGTCATACGTGGGGTATTGTGTATTTGTTTATGCTTCAAAAGCGTAACACTAGAAAAAATTGAATCAATGTACACCACCCCACGCAAAGATTTCTTCGAGATCGAAACTATCAAATCCAATATTTGGTGAACTTTCTTTCCAACAGATGTTCATCATCGAAGAGGAACCCGAACGGTACTTTGTCATCACTTTCCCGAGCTACACTTACGCGTTCTTGGACTTCCAGAAGCGCAATGAGCTTGAAGACCTCCTGAACGGACAGAGGGAGGAGTTCCTTCGCGAATTCTTCTTCGTTGACGTTTACAACACGTAAGCGTATACTCTAAGAAGTCATGGGTCAGATTTCGACCCGGAATTCGGTTTCTATTTGACCTGGTACTTTTTTTAGGGTCAAAATGATACTATTAAAGGTCAAAATGACACTTCTGTGGATCATTTTCAGGTCATTCTGCGGCCAGGAATTCTTGGCAGAAGTGTCCTTTTGAAGCAGAAAAGTGTCTCTTTGACCGTTTAAAGTATCAGGTCAAATGAATCCAGATTCTGGGTCAAATCTAATCCGAAACTTTTCAGAATGTTTGAATCGACAGGATTCAAATCCACAACCTTCTTAATACCGTATACTGATTCTCTTGTCTCTTCACCAGCTCACATATCCAGTTCGTAGTTGACAGGTTCCTAGGTTTTGATATAATGTGGGCCTGTTTTTTTGTTCATTCCAGTTCCTGATAGAGATCATGTGATCCAGGGGCGTGCGAAAACAAACAGGACCACTCTCGCGCGTCGAATCGTCATGCGCATGAACACACAAAAACCTTACTTTTTCTCTCCGTCCGTCGAGCACGTAGCCATCTTTGATCTTGCGAACCCATCACCGCCCGAGCAGGATAAGTTAAAACGTGATCCAGAGCAGCTCTCGACGCGTCAGATCACCGATCGCGGATCTACGCGAAACAAACAGGCCCTTTGTTTGGGGTGCTTCGTTGCAGTAGCATCTTCTACGGTTTTTGATTCGGGTAACCGAAGCTTACTATACGATCTCATACCCAAATCATCGAAATAAAGTCCATGTGGGGTATTTAGTTGTATTTTCTCTTGTATTCCTTATAGGCAATGGGAAGTAACAGGTCGCCAAAATGAGGTCTTGCTCCTGTTCAACCCAGACGTTCAAAAGCCCAACTGTGCCCCTCTCACGAAAACCGCACTCCCGTCCATTCCGTCCATTCCCGTGGGACCAGTTTCGGAGGTCATCAACAATGCGTCAGTCGACCCAAGGTTCACTCAGCTGTGTACCGGCACCGAGTACGACGCCCGACAGTACGACAGGGCCGTGTGGGTGTCGGTCACCATCAACGCAGTATCGTCGGACGTGGGCAAATTCGACGCGTTCCCAAAGCTGGACCACTACATCAAAGGGCACAATGACCAAGGTATATAAATAATGATGTCGTGGAATGGCTTAAATGGCTGGCTCATGATTCACGGAGAGTTGAGTGCCAAGAAAATTCCTTAGCGACAATTAACGGCGAAAGGTGTTGAAACTATGATTTTGCTAAGCCGCAAAAAGAGGTTGGCTGCTTAATAATTCATGGATGTATAGCTTATGAAGGTTTTCAACTGACTTTGTTAAGCACATAATTTGTTAAGCAAAAGTTGGGCCCAGTTTATTACATTCATGATGTAATGTGGCACGAATGCGAACGTGAACGCGACTCACGTCGTAGATATAATTTGGCGCGAGGGCCACAAAGTTACCGCATAGATTATAGTGATCACAGACGGTAAACGAATCTTCCTTGCGATGTATAATTTAACCTTTCTGTTTGAAATGTCCCCTTGTCCGCATTTTAAACTCCGTCGGCTTCGTCAATACGGTCGCGTTGAGAATGAATCACAAGGGTCGGTTCATACTCCATGCGAATGCGAAGCGAGATTTACGTCAAGAAACCTTCGCAGTGAAATTCGTCCAGACTAGGTTCAAATGCTCTCAAGTCTTGCGAATTCGGAAGACGTGATGGCCTCAAAAAAATCGCGTTCTCGTTCGCACCTGCTATAAGACGTTTCGGGGGAAACAATCAAAAAAAGAAAGAGAGAAAGGGTGAGGGGTAGAGAGTATAAAGCTGGTCGACGAAATGCTTCCTGCTGTGGGTGAAGACAAAATTGGCAAAAATGTACAAAATACAAAAAGGACTGGAATTATATTAAACTTCAGGGATCTGGAATGATTAATACAGTGTTCAGTTTGCCTCACGAAAATGACTTTTAGTTGTCATTATTTGGTTTTTATTTGTCATTAGGTTGACTCCTTCATTTTTGCATATATTGGTAACATAGTCGGATATCCGTTTAATGCTTGTTACATATCAGTGTTGTCAGCTAGGTTCTTGGGAATTTCTTTCAGGTGTAAAGATCGAGCAAACGTTACCAGTTCGCATAACGCAGGAATGGCCCAAGTCACCCTACGCGTACAAAATCTACAGAGATTACACCTATGCGTATTATCTGCCTCCGGAGTTGTATACGAGTATCCCACAGCCGCTGGACCCTGCTGTAAGTATTTTTTTATCAGAGAAAAAGAACCATAAATCATTTATCCGTTACTGCATTCATATTTTGTCTTTGTCAATTCCGTTTGATCTCAATTCACAGTTGAAGTCTTTGCTGCGATTATCCACCTTTACACTTGGTGATTCGAGAGAAAATAGGTTCCATGATTGCATTCATGTAGTGATGACCTGGGTTGATTATCGTGAGTTTCCACCTTACAATGCGACCACATAAATAAACCTCGTGATATGTAATTGCTTTGGCAAAATCATCATGTTGAAAAAGCAATTAAAAAAAATACTACAGTTGCCGCATCCCTGTGTTTCAGGAAAAGATTTCTCACTTGACTGTAAACGTTCCTTAAGGATCGCTAAAGGAATCTCTTGAAACCATTTAAACTCTGTCAAAACGTGCCTCATAAGGTCCAAGAAAAAGGATGAAAAAAAAAATTGATAGGGAGTGGGATTGGAGACCTTCCATCTCCCGTGCACAGTCCCGGCACTCAACCAGAAATATTCCTGCCATTATTCGTCTTTGGTCTATCTCGGTCTAGCAATCCTAAAACTCAAATTTGCCCCCTTGTACATTTTGTCTCGTTTGAAGCAACCGAATTACTCAAAATCTTAAGTAGGGTGAGCAGCAACTAATCAACTATCCTGCTATATCTCAGTGACTACAGTCATTTTGAATATTTGGGTCTCGTTATTCAGTTCCGTTGATATCGCGCGTATACAGAGTCCTGCTGGGCCCACTTTTAAAATCGCCTTCAATGACTGTTTTCTTTCAATCGAAATCATTTGTGGCGGAATAATTTCACAGGGTATTTGAGAACAGCCCGATCTTCGAACAAGGTTTTTTTTTTATTAAATCGGTATACTTTTCCGGTCCATACCAGTGTTCTTATACCTGCATTTTATGGGCTTTTCCCGGTTATAGGTGAGGATTTTGGACGAGCCATCGGCCGTCATGTTTGCTCTCAACTACACCGGCTTCTCCTTCGAGTTCCGAGATGAGCAGATGCTTCAGAAGTTGCAGAATCTCTTGATCGATGCTGGCGAGCTTTACATGAGTTCGCGGCGTTGGGCCAGGAATCAATACTACCCGTTAGTACCAGGCTTAAAGGCACATGAGATTGTTATGCTTTTCATACATTTTGTCCGTTTATGATACCGCTCAAGATACTTTTTTTCGAGAAAACAGTGACAAGTGTGAATAATCTTTTGATCAGGATTCGTCAGTATAACTCTCTTTTTAAAAACAAATCAGTCATTATTGACTGATTATTGTCATTGCAAATCACCATACATTTTCTTGATTTCTTCTCAAATAAGAACAAGCCAGTCAGATGGATTAATTTCACGAGATGTTTAGCACTTATATAGCCTACGATCTTTAATCCAAGTAAACGCTTTAGTAATAAAACGGTAGGCTACTTTTGGGATAAATGCAAACGATTCTATATGCCTTTATTAAGTGACGCTTTTGCTTGTATCCTTATACCGCGCCGATAATATCAGTTTCAGGGAGGCGTTCAGAGTCGCGTCGTGAACAAAATTACTCCAGAGACTTCAATTAAATTACCTGAAAATGTATATACGATAGAAACTGTAAGGAGTAATTATAAAGAAAGATTGACTAACTGTATCTCATCTGTGTTTAGCTCCTACCAGGTGATTGATTGTCGTAACGACATCCTTGTGTACATGGACCCACTTGCGAAGAGTCCAAGATGTGCGTCGGGAGGGCAATTTCCACCTTGTGAACACAGAGGTATAGATGGCATGTCTTGTCTCAAAAGACATCTCAGAAGACATATAAGTCCTTATTTGAGTATTAAGTTATGTCCAGTGCTAGACCCAGTAACTGAGGCACTAGAACTCCTTTTTTTCCTCTTGAATTTTGACTTTGGTCAATCGCACTAGCGCCCCAGTGAATCGTAGGCTTACTATCTATAATCTAGTTTTTCACGAACATCCAGCTAAAAAAACTTGCCAAAATCACGGAAAAGACTGGACAGAAATGTCTTATAAAGCTCCTACTGGCTTCTCAAAGTGTCAAAGATGAACTACTGGGGCTGCAATTTATTTGTTTAGATAGCTAATGAATATAAATGTGGTCTACTATGTTAAAGGGAATATACATCATTTGCTTTTGCTGTAGTTTTCAGAAATGGATGGAATTAGGGGGTTGGAAATATATAGCTAATATAGTTACACTGACTTTTTTGAGGTTTTGGGTTCGAAAATGCTATAAAAACCAAGAAAAACGATCATTTTCCTGTAGTCTGGTTCCCTGACTCCATATAAGACGAAACAGAGCAGTTTACATACATTGGGGAATTGTAAGGTCAGGAAACCAGTCTAGCTGGCTCGTACCCGTTCATAGGTTTGTAATCGATTGCAAACAAGTGCGATGGTCAATTGGGGCCAGTATTTGAGAAAAAAGCCAGTTGTTTCCAACGCTGATCGGCCGATCAGCGTTGGAAATTGATACAAAAATACCACTTTTCTTGAAAATGACAGTATACCAGGTGCCATGATTTTACAGAATGCTTTACACTGTCATTCACTAACAGTCCAGCAAGGTATTTCAAAATGTTTTGGTAGTTTTATTTTTTGATGTTTGCAAATGTTGTATTTTCCCTTTAATACATTTTAGAAGTGCCTATATTATAACAAGCTAATCTAATTGGTTGGCCTATATAAGAAGGAGATTTTGCTTTAACTTTCGGTTTCCCAAGAAGTTGACCAGAAAGGCTGCAGAAAAAAATCTAGTGTTAAAAGAATTAATTTTTGTTTTACTGATTAACAGATAACCAGAAGAAAAAACTTGCTGATGACACAAAAAAAACACACCCACAAATATTGGGTCAGCAAATGTTATTATCATCTGTGTTTTCCTGTTTATGAACCTAATAGTTCCATTTCCATGTACAAAAAGCAATCAAATTTGGGTAGGCCTAGTCACTGCTTTCTTTTTGACGAATTTCACAAATTTACCAAGTAATTAGGGGGAAATCACACATCGAATTGAAGGCAGATGTTATTACATACATTCTGTATTTCTAACAGGACCTTGAAAAGTTTCACCTTACGTCCTCATGATCAAAATCAGAAACGTTGAGTGACCTGGAGCAATGAGCTCCGGTATTGCAGTGTTCCTGCATGGGTACTGTGAGGGCATGTCATTATTTTGGCAATTACGATTAATTTTGTCACTAATGTGCTTCATTTTTCAATGTTGGTTTGCAGGCAAGGAGTGCCCCAGCTACCGCGTGCTTCAGAGCCTAACCGACGACATCCAGCGTCGACACATTTCGGGCAACCTGTACGTCCTCCGCAGAACCAACACCTGCAATATGACCACCGCGTACAGTGAGGCTTACATGCCTCTCCACCGCTATTTCAGAGGTGAAATGAACCTATCACCGCGCGATTTCTTTTATGAGTTAACACACAGTCATACAAATCAGATGTAACATACAAATCAGATGTAACATAAAAAAAAATAGATGTAACATAAAATGATAAGATTGGACATAAAAATCTGATGTAATATTGGTCCAGAAAGTTAAATTTTTAAAAGGGGGTCTCCAAAAATCTTGTGTTTCCATACCAGAAAACGCACCCATTTGTACTCATATATTGACGGAAACGTGGAATATTAATGATCATGATTACAGTACGCTTTGTTCGATTGAGCTTAAACTTTATGTTTACTAGACATGAATATACATCAGCATAACCGACATCTTTCTTCGCTTGCCTCTGACAGGAGCCAACAATCGGAATGAGAGCATCGCACGGTCCACTCCAGTGATCCTGGTCCATAAGTCCACAGACAATCCTCCTCAAGGCTGTGACTTCTCCTACAATCTCATGTTCTACCTGCCCTCAGAGAAACACCAAAATGCCCCAGAACCCACCGAGGCAAGTTTAGGCATATTTTCTTTCATCAAGCGCAATCGTGCATACTCGGACACCATTCAATACCGGTAAAAGGTCCAGTTTGCCAGTCGCATGGTTTACTGCTACTCAGAGAGCGTCATCTTTGGGATAACGTGATAACGAAGAAGCTTCGCTTTCCATTTCATATTACCCACGACATGTTCTGGGAGTCTGTTCCAAAAGGTGCACAACAGAGTGCGGGAAACTTCTTGTAACACAAGAATGACCCGTTCTCCTTATTTTTTTTGTTTACACAAGACAGTAACTTTACATTTGTCTAAGTGGTATGGACAACTGAAGTTTTCGATCTTTATTTTTACATCTTGATGGAGTTCAGAGCACGAGGACTCTTTTGTGATGTTCACGGCATACTTTAAGGATGAATGCAGAAACTTACCTTAGCAGGATTTGGACCCGTGACCTGTGGAACACCGTTCCAGCGCCCTACCAACTGAGCTATCCAACCCTTTGTTGGCGGTTTCCCATTTAAAAAAAAAATTCAGTGCCGTTGGTTAGAAGCCATGAACCTGTATGTCTTCTAGCCGCTGATCACTCCCAAATGTCACGATGCTATTGATACAATAGGAACATTAGCAATGCTACAAACATGGAAGAGGACACTCCGGCATCACTCAGAAAAAAAAAGTCAGCTTTTGTTACAATACTATTTTTATTTCAAGACAACTTACACTCCTTGCATTGTTTTCAGGAGGGGGTTGAGTTGTTCAGGTTGGAGGCACGAGACACGTTCGTCATCACATTTGAAGAGTCGTCTACCGAAGAGGTCGTGGATACCAAAGTGGCCCGAATGAAAGGCGAGCTGGACAGGCTTGGGCTGTGCTACGACAGGGACGAGTTTGCTGTTGCCAGTAAGTTCCGCCCATTTGAAGAGAGAGAGAAAAAAGAACTCAGGAAAGGCGATTCTCACTGTTTTAAGTAACGAATAATTCGACTATTCGAATACTAATCATAATTTGATTATTCGGATAAACTAACTTTTGGCTGTTTGAAGTAGCGAAAAATGGGAATAATCGAATATTAAAAGGTGTCATCTTATTATTCGGATATTATAGGTGTACAATACAGTAATCGACAGAGGTATAATCAATTGTATAAGTTAAGATACTCATATTTGGAAGTCAAAGCTCAGACGTTGGTTTACTTGCATTCGTGTCCCGATGGGTCAGATTCGACCCAGAATCCGGGTCAGGTTTGGCCTGACACTCTTCTGGGTCAAAATGACACTTTACGTGTCAAAATGACACTCTCCTTTGTCATATGACTCGGAAACAGTGTCAGGTCACCCTGACCCGGGACCTTTAAGATTGTGAGTAGGGAGTTCTAAGAAAATACTTTCTGTCATTTTTTTGGAGGGGGGGGGGATTGCACACTCTGACGGATTATTGACTATGAAGTAGATAAGTAACTAATCACAGTTTTTTTTTAATTTTTCCCCGTTAATCCCCTCTCTCCAATAGCATATGATGCTCCGTGGCGCCCTCAACCCCACCGCCATGAGATCTGGATCCCCCAGGCCACGTGTGCCAGACCACGGTAATGAACATTTTCAGGAAAACTTTGAATCATGATAATCCCCAAAGGAGAGAGAACATAGGCCTATACCACTTACCTTTTTAAAATAAATCTTGTTCAGTTTGGTTTTAAACACTATCTTGTGAATTCGTTGTAATGATGATGAGTTTGTAATACCTCAGTGATGAGACTTCGCAAATTTAGCACTTTTTTTCTAAAACCTCTTGATTTTCAAATCTGTCAATCAGTAGCAAGTTTAAAACCGACTGACTCGCTTTTTTTTTTATAGAATTATGAATGTAAATCAATTGATAAAACCATAAAATTATCTTGAAAACAATTACGGTACTGATATACAGGGTGAGTAAAAAAAAAAGAAACCCAAATGGCATGACCAATTATTTAATGAAGTTCTGCATGTAGCACTTTCAAAATCTAGGATATAAAAACCAAATTCATGAGCTTTCTTTTAGTACAAGAATCATTCAAATCGCTTCTGTACTTTTCAGAATTTACTTTACGGAATTTCAAACACAAACACTGTTTTTAAACTTCTGTCCACTGATCATAGAAAGGTGTTCTTTCAGCAAAACGAATATAATTCACATAGGGACGTATGTAGGCCCTAAATTGTTTTCGTTTTGCTAAAAGAACACTTACCTTTTTTTAGTGATCCGTGGACAGAAGTTTAAAACTTTTGTCTTTTTTCATTGCATTTCAGCCCAGAGGGAAGCCCCCAGTACAGCATCCAGGGCTCAGGCTGTGATGTGGGGACCGAGTGTCCAACATATGAGATCGTCCGCTCTTACTCTACCTTCGAGGAAAGACTCTACCAAAGAAGTTAGTACAGCTTTACATGTTCTGTTTATTTATTTATTTTATTTTGTTTTATTTCCTTCTGGTAATGAAACCAAGGATTCCTCAAAAGAACCCTAAGCACTGTAGCTCGAAAGCCTGAAGAAATCTGTAGAGAGAAGACAATGAGAAGAAATTACAGTTTTAGAGGTGGGAGGAAAAGCCCAGAGGAATATTCTGAGGAAAACCCACGGAATCAGGTAGGGACTGAAAACCCAATCCACATTGGCTCGGGCGGGATTCGGATTCGGGCGGGATTCGAACCCGGGTCACAGCGGTGGAAGGCGAGGAAAGTACCGCCACGCCAACCTGACTCCCCAAATGCCCTTTTTTAAGAATTGATTTCTTTTTGCGGGTTTTAGCACGTGCAATAGCAGAGTGCTACTGTATGGGCCTTATTCACGAGTTGGCCATTTTTGTTAAGGGATGGCGGCACACTAATTTTGCAGGCATAATGCAGCCTTTTTTTACTGTCATTTTTTTTTTAAATTTGGCTTTAAACATTAGGGAACGTTTAATTTCAAACTTTAAATTATCCATTTAAGCAGACTGGAATTAATGAGTAATTAACTTGCTTTCATTTTCCTACGTGCACAAGTTCCAAAAATGAAGATTTTACCTCACTCTCAATCCAATATGGCGGGTTCGTGAATAAGGCCAACAGGGTTGCAGACCAGTAAATAAACTTCCGTAGACCCCAATGGTAAATGCTCACAGTAAGAAATTCGGGAAAAATACTCACAACTCTCCAAGGTGTTCGAGACACACATCAAATTAAAGCTTATTTCATCATCTTTCATTTTCTTTCCAATTTTTGGGGTGTTAACTGATGACTTTTAGGAGAAATTTCCATCCGAAGATGATCACCCCTGAAAATAGTCCTGAAGCCCATCGCCATGTTGAAAAACGATGCCTACACTCCATTGCAAAATAGAGCGCTTTAAGGGCCCCAATTTCATCCAAATTGAACGGCACTACAAGCTCACAGTCCTGTGCACGGCTTTCACCCATAGTTTTTACAAACCCTCAAGTTCATGGCCCACAGCATGCTCCAATACTGAAGATTTTGAGGGCATGCAAATCGTGATTTGGCCGGCGCAGGCAATTTCGGACCGATTTACTGGTCTGCAACCATAGGGCCTACTGTAACTCTAAGTGTAAGGATAATGGCTAAACTTATTATGTCTACTAATAATTGTACATTTTACAACAGATTTGTGGGTTTGCAAGGTGACCACCAATTGTAATATCGAGGATGCTTTTAATGAAGCAATCACCCCACTGTACGAGTACTACCAGTCCTGCTACGACGTGGAACCCAAAGCTAGGCCTGTCGTGTCCTCCGTAAGTTAGCGGGGAAAAAATCAAGGCATTATGGTTTGTTTCCGATAATTTTCGTGAAAACAGTGCCAAATCATGCAAAACCTTTTTATCACGAAACACGATTTCATCAATGGCACTCTTTATTTCCTCCAAATCAGTCAATTGACTGATCTTTAGAAATCACTTACATTTCTTGATTTCTTCTGATAAATGACAGCAAGATAGACGGGATAATTTCATGGGGTGTTTAGTATTAATACAATTTCCAAGTATTTTTTTTTAATAATACATTTTGGTAGGTTACTGTTGGGATAAAATAATGCAAAGAATCCTACACGCCTTTAAATCACTCGGTGCACCCAATAAGATTTTGAGCATTTTCGTGCTTCATACAGGGTGAGTCAAAAAAAGCGAAACCCAAATGTCGGGACCATTGTTTTAGTGAAGTTCTGCATGTGGCACTTTCAAATGCTAGGATTTGAAAGCCCAATTCATGAGCTTTCTTTCAGTACAAGAATCATTAAAATCACTCATGTACTTTTCAAGTTACGGAATTTTAAACGCAACCCCGTTTTAAAGTTTTGTCAGCGGATCACAAGAAGGTAAGTGTTCTTTCAGCTAAACATTGGGATGTGTGTGAATTGTGTTCGTTTTACTGAAAGGACACACACTTGTTTTGCACCTTGTACTAAAAGAAAGCTTATGAATTGGGCTTTCATTTCCTAGATTTAGAAAGTGCTGCATGCAGAACTTCGCTAAAACAATAGTCCCAACATTTGGGTTTCGCTTTTTTGACTCACCCTGTACAGAAAAAAAAATGCACAACAAGCGAAAGGACCTGAAGTACCTATGTAGTGCGCCCAAACTCTTGAGCTAGAATATTATTTGTCTTTTTGTCTTACTCGCAGATGAGCCTCCTTGCCTTCCAGAGCACCGAGTGCAACAAAGTCATCGAAACCTGCGCCTTCCTGCCAGAGATTGGCAGATCGCTACCGGAACAGCCTGATAATGATGTACGTTCTGGTGCTCCTGTCTAATGGTTGCACAGGAAAAAGGGTCCCTCAGAAGCTTAGCAAGTCGGTTGGGAGATGGGACATATTACATATTTCATAACCTGATTTCTTAAACAAAAATACGATTTCAGTAGAAGCGGAATATCTCAAAGTCAAAGTGCGAGCTTTTCTTCTTCTCACTTTCACTCTGGGAGGGGGGGGGGGGTAATACACTGAGAGTCAGTGAGGGGCAAAAACATAATATTGAACTTACGTCACCCCGTTCAGAATGGTTGAGAGAAAATTGATTATTTCCCATAATTGCTGTTTCAGTTGATCTTGCAGTACAACCCGAGTGAGAGCGGCCAGAGCGAGGCTGTGTACATGAAAGCCCTGCAAGGCCCGCCCTCTGTTGAGCTCATTCAGTCCGGCATAACCACACTGCTGCGCGATGTCACTGATGCAGACCTCTTGCACACCGTGAGTATAATTATAGGCTATACCTGTTGGGCGCGATCGGTGGATCTGCGCTATCGCCCGATCGCGCATGCAGAAATGCTTGCGCAATCGGTCGGTCCAGTAGGAAATCTCAGACTTCACTTCCCTTTTCAAAACAATCCTCCAGAGCCGTGAATTACGAAGAAAAGGTGATCGACCGATGGGGCGCAATACACCGATAGCGCAGCACCACCGATCGATCACGCGATCGACCGATCGCGCCAAACATTATCGTCACAGATTTTCTTTATTGCATTTCAAAACTTAAAAATAATTGTGTTAAAAATATTTTAGTTAACAAATTGAGTGTAATCTTCAGAAAATGAGGTCCCCAAGTCTTCCCCTTGCAAATTGGACTCTAGTGCAACACTATAATTCCGTTTAAAACACGGCATGACTCGATCAAGTCATTAAAAAGAACACGAGAGAGTAAACAGGATTGATTTTTAACTTTTTGGTTTTTAAAATCGTGCTTAGGGGTATAATTTCAACTAGCATTCGCATATCTCAGCAAAGCCGCATTATATTTTTTAACGAGGGGCAACATGACCGCATCAATATTGTTTGACCTTTTTGTAAGAGTCAAAATAATTAATCTTAAGAAAAATTATATGGATGAGTGACTTCAACTTTGCTTTTTTTTTAACAGAACAAAGTGTTTGTGGCTCGCTACACTTTGCCGTGGGAGGACGATGACGCGAAGACTGAAGTGGGTGTCCCGGTGAAGACACTGGCCCACCAACTGTAAGGTTACAGTCTTGGTACCAGACCATCCTTGTTTGATGTGACGTCTTGTGACGATTGATGCTTGGCTTTAATTTTATCGTAAAGTTATTCAGGGGCGGTGGAACCGGGGTCAGGGGGGGGGGGGGGGTTGCACTTGCTCCCCTCCCCAGATTTTCCTAGGTCAACAAAAGTTCCCCTGTCGTGGTTATATGTGCCCCCTCGAGATAAAAACAAAACTGCCCCTCAAATGCACACGCATTAAAGCATATGATCGCGCTACATATAAATTTGTCTCCTCTCTTGTAATGCAAAACTGCCCCTCAAAAACACAAGTACCCCTCTCACATTAACAAGATTATTCACCTTCTCGAGATGGAGAACTACCCCTCGAAAGCGCAAATACCCCTCTCGCAATAATTGTGCCCCTCTCGAGATGGAAAATTGGCCATCAAAAATAAATCTCGCGATAACTCTTCGATATGGAAAACTGCCCCTCGAAAGCACAATTAGTGCCCCGCTTGCAACATGAAAATTGTGCTCCCTCTCGAGATGGAAAAGTGGCCCCTAAAAAATAAAAGTGCTCTTCACACGAATAAAACGTCACTGAACTGGCCATCAAAAGCAACAGTGCCCCTCTCGCGATAAATAAAATGGTCTCTCTACATATCTAGGTAACAGAAACACAAAGATTTGTTCCTCGTAGTATAGGTTTATAGCGAAATGAACGGGGCCATAATTCTTTCCCCCCACTTTCACAACGACGGAAGGTGCCCCTTTTTTGAGCAAGCGCCCCTTTTTGGTGTCGTCCCCCAGTTTGAAAAGCGTTCCGCCGCCCGTGTATGACTTCACGCGTGCATGTAACTAGTACTACTTAGGATTTTGCTTCTTGACAGTATGCAGATTTAACAAAGCCCAAATTATTTCAACAGATCACTGAATTAGATTTAGAATTCACATTGCTGTGCCTTTAAAACCACAGAAAATTAGTTGTATTTGGACAATGTAATTTTTTTTTAGGATGTCTTTGGAAGAACAAGAACTGTTCAGTAAACGGTTCCCTTTATTAAGATGCTGACTTTTGCCTTTTAAATTGTACTCTTCAATTACTTTCAAACAGATATTTTTATATCACTAAAAATTATTACACTTTGGTAAAAACGATTTCGTCATGGCGATCTATATTATTCAGATTTTTCACTAAGTTTTATTTGTAAAAGCGTTTGATTATCAAGAAAATGATTATTTTTTAGATTCAGATGAACATAACATTTGTGCTTTGTCATCCTCACCTACACATGGGTGAAGAAGTGAAACTTTAAACACAGTACGTTTGGATAGAACTATCGGTTAAACATCATGAATTCTGTGCTTATATACATTTTAAACGAGTGCCTGAGACATCGTACTGAATGTTTGAAAAAAAAAAACACGAAAAATGACTGGAAGATGGAATTTCACCACATAATTATCTCACTGTTTTACCCAATTAAATACAACTTTTGAATTAAAACATTCCCTTCCTTTTTGTCATTTCTATATCGGTGTCAATTCTTATAACACGTTTTGCTGATGAAGTAGAAATTGAGTTGATTCTTAACGTTGGAAATGTATACTGTTATATTCCGTGCTTCTGTAGTTAGAACAGTCAATAAATAATTATAAAAAAAGCATACAGCACTTGGGTTTCGTTGGTATTTCATTTTGGAAAACTGGTGTGCCAAGGCGTTTTGATATTGGAATGACAACGATTGGCGGTGACTGTTCCGCAATGGAAACAAAATTTTGAACATGCGAATTTGATCAAGGCATCTAACCCTTGTTACAAGGCAAACGATTATAGACACTTTTGTTGCTGTAAAAGTATTTCCTCTCACAAAGTGAAAATTGATATAATTTTTTTGAGATAAAATGGGATCACTAGACTCTACCTGCAACAAATCTGTCTTACTTCCACCTTCCCTGAAAAAAAAGAGTTGCGTCTTATAGGCCTATAAAATGTATAGACAATAAATTCGCTCAAAAATCTGTGCACTTGTGTTTTGGGAGAGAAAGCTTGGCTCCCGTTCAGGAACGTACACAAGACTGTATTGCCAAATAACCGTCGTCAGGATGCCGCTCAATGCCCGGAAGCACACGAGAACCACGTGCAGGGGCGTCGCGAGGGGCGGGGGGGGGGGCAAGAGGCGGAAAACAACCAAACCAACCAAAAAAAAAAAACGGGAGGGAGAAGAAAAAAAAATTAGAAGAAGACGAGATGCGAAATCATATTGCTGTAAGTTTAATGCACATTTAACAACATGGGCTTCCGTGGGCGTGTCAATGGGGTGGGGTGAGCAAATGTCCCTCCAGCTCCGCCCACCCTCGAAGAATGATTAATTTAGAATAGGCCTATGCTATAGAAAGTACAAGGATTTTGGAAAAGTGCTTTGCCCCACCCCCTTGAAAAAAATCGTGGCGACGCCCATGGCTACGTGCTGAGCAAAAAGTCATATTCGAGCACGTATAGGTCACAAATATTCCCGTGTGCGGTGAATTTTTGCCGAGTTTTCAGCTAGGCAAAAACTCAACGTGTGCGGTCAACCTGAGCTGCGTGCTGAGCTAAAAAGATTACCTGACACATGAAATCACATTATTCTTGCTTGTCGGTCGCGTGATTTAAAAAAAAAAATTGGGACAAACGCCAGCCGGTTTAGAAGCTTTGCACAAAAAATATCTTAAAATCACGTGTACATAATACGTTAGTTAATGGCTAATCTATTTTTCATAAAATGTGATAGTGAATAAATGATTACGTTTTAGGCACTGCGCATTCCCAAATAATAAGAAAAAAGGCGACATCTGGATTCGAACCAGGGACCTCGCGATCTCCAGTCGAATGCTATACCAGTATCCCCTGCGTTGTAAAAAAATCTTGTTATAAATTACTACGCCCATAAACCGTGACACACATATGACATTTTTACAGTTAGAAGTCGATTGGGAAGGTAGTAGTTTGCACTCAATGGTTGATGAACATAAGACAAACATTTACCTTTAAAAAAAAAATAATGTTACCGCAATAATTGGGCATTTTATTTAAATAAAAAATGATAACATAGATATGCATTCTAGGGGACACCCGGATTTGAACCGGGGACCTCTAGATCTGCAGTCGAATGCTCTACCACTGAGCTATATCCCCGTTATGATCATAAAAGTCACGTGTGACATATAGATAGATAAAAAGCCATAGGCGGTACCATCAACACTAGCATGACACAGGCTGAAATCTTTCAGCAAATCAATGCCGCTTGGTACTTGGTATTTAATTGGTACTTGGTTGGTTTCCTCCTGAAACATCCTCCATGTTGACGAGGATCAGGTCACGGGGAGGTTTCGGGTTGCAGACCAGTAAATACATTTCCATAGACCCCAATGATAAATGCCCCCACTTCAGAAATTCTGGAAAAATACTCACTACTCTCCAAGGTGCTCAAGACGTACATCAAATTTATCAAGCTTATTTCATCATCTTTCATTTTCTTTTCATTTTTTTGGGAATAAGCTAATGACTTTTGGGAGAAATTTCCATCGGAAGATGATCACCCCTTAAAATAGTCCTGAAGCCTATCGACATTTTGAAAAAAACGGTGCCTACACTCCATTGCAAAATAGAGCGCTATTAGGGCCCCAATTTCATCCAAATTTCACAGAAATACAAGCTCACGGTCCGGCTGTGCACGGCTTCCACCCTTATATATATACGTATATTTTACAAGCCCTCAAGTTTATGGCCCACAATATGCTCAATATTTTGAAGGCATGCAAATCGTGATTTGGCCGGCGTAGACAATTTCGGACCGATTTACTGGTCTGCAACCTTCGGCATCTTGGTCTCGGTCAGGATGTGGTTTATATAGTCAGTTGTTGCTAAAAGTCTTGTGCGTCACAGAGTCAGTGACATGTGTTGAGGCAGGTCATTCCATAATTTACTGGTCCTTGGGGAAAAAAAGAGTTCTTGAATGCAGTTGAGGCCGGATGTTTGTAGTATGATTGGTTGTTGTTCCCCCTCTAGGATCTCTGCATTTTGGGCTGAAGATAGTCTGAAGCATCCATGTAAATGGTTTGATTGATAATCCCTAACCACAACAGGTGTATAAACAGTCCACTCCATCGAGTGTCCCTTATAAGGTTGGCACTTCAGGTGTGGGCGTGCCTGTTTCTCCATTTCCGAAGGGTGAATACCTTCCAGTGTTGCTTCCGCCTAAGATTGTTGATATCTGGAGAAAAGAATGCGCTTATACAACTTTAGGGTATAATAGTAGCCATTTTGGATCTTTACTATGTCCCCATAAAAATTATCCAGTCACTCATAATATGCTGTAGAAAATATAATTTAAGTAAAGATATGTAAGTCGAAGCCCCAAAGTATACTTTAAAAAAAATACAGAAATGAAATATATACCCAAATATGGGAACAAATATATTTAACGGCATGTATTTACGATTTATGCAAATTAGGCACCCTTCCTAAAAGAATTTCAGGTGTCACTCCTTCTAAATATCTTTAAGAAATAAGAATCTATCTGCGAATTTTGGTGCTTTGGACCAGTCGGTCACGATCTTGTCCAAAATTGGATCTAAGTAACCTGACTAGTAGGGGAGAACCATTTCAATATCACGTTTTAAGCCCCTTCCCCCCCCCCATTCCGCGCCACTTATCCCGCCCACCACTCACCTGCCGCCGCTAACTGTATGAATAAACAAGCCGATAGAGGGCGCTGTCTATTGTTACTATTGGAAATGCACGTAAACATGCATGGCGACTTCCTCGATCACAATACAGATTTTTTAATATGCCAAAGTGGTAAGAAGTCAGTGTTTTTTTTCAGGAGATTTTAAAGGATACCTGCTGTTATCTTTGTTTTTTGTTCCAAGCGTATTTTAAGCCTCCTTTTTTGCCCGTAGTGGTGCAACTGCAAAAGCTGCACATCTCACAACTACTGACATGACTGAACTAGTCTCAGCTCAACAAAAAACAACTTGCGTTTTTTTCGGACAAACTCCTCAGTAGTTTGGGGGGGGGGGGGGGTACGCATATCTAGGTTCCCCAATACCCATGTTGGAAAAAGTTCCATACTCGGATGTCAATTTATCTGCTGCCAAACATATTAATTGTCACCTCACCTTGTCATTTGAACCAAGAGAAATCCAGGAAGCTGTGTAAAGGTGAAAAAAATTTACTCAAAATGTGTTTTTAGAGCACATTTTGGATGCATACGTCGTGCAGAACTAACTTGAAGCAGCCGGTCAAAACTGATTGTAGTGGCTGAAAAGACAGCGGTACGTTATACACGTGACATCAACAACCATGACGTCGCATGAGCCTGCCAATGATAGTGCAATACGTCATTATGAATATTTATTTTCTCATGAATATTTAGTTTATTTCAATGGATACTTCAAATACGTCCAAAGATTGATTATTGCAACAGCGATCGTGCGCGGCCTAGCGGTTAAGAGTCTCGTGTATCAAGCAAGCGTCAGAGGTTCGAATCCCGATGAAGTAACTGACTGATTAATAAATAGAAATTAAGGAAAGGAGAGGGTGAGAGTAGAGGAGGGAAAGTGGAGGAATAACCATAAAAGATGTAACTTTTGGCGCTAGAAAATTAATTGAAAAAAGTGACGTCCGAGTACGGAAATTTTTCCCCGATGTTCCCCAATACCAATGACATGTTAAATCCTTACCATATAACCCTAATCCTAAGGATTTCGGGGAACATCGGTATTGGGGAACATAGTTGTTGGGGAACATAGACCCCGTTTGGGGAACCTAGCGTGTGGCCAGAAGAAAGAACAGCGCAGCAATACAGTGGCCACACTAGTGGGGCTAGTAGCAGTACTTTAGTGAGGCCTAGTCTGAGTAACTGGGACTCTACAAATTGCCTTCCGAATGTTAAAAAAAAGGCGATTTGTAGAGTCCTAGTTACTCGGACTAAGTTAGGCCTACTGAACAAAATTTATTGGCACTGGTAGAGTATATTTGACCGTGAACTGGTCCTCGATTTTGCTGGCACGGCACTGAACATGCGCAGTTAGTTTTTTTTTTTTTTTTGGGAAATCGTTATTGTCATAAATCTTCATCTGGTTCCAGGCTTTCATTGTCGTTGTGACTTTGTATTCACGAGATGGGAATCAGAGGCTAATGCCATTTTGGACTGAAAACAAATCTATAACTTTCATTCTCAGTCATGGCCTAAATTATGAGAACTATTATGATAGTAATAATAGTCGGGCGCGCTTACCAAAGAATGTGAAAGACCATAATGAGAATTTTCTGGGTTTTTTTCCTGCTGTCATTATTCCAAGGTAAATGTATGCAGCATGGAAGGTACAACAGAAATGACTGAAGGGAATCAGCAAATGACTTGTGAAGAGACTACAGCTTCACAGGTTACACATACGGATCCGGATGTAGACAATCCACAAGATGAAGCACTTCATGTAGACTCTTCACCAAGCCGCAAAGATGAAAAAGAAATTTTGACAGATTCTGATAACAAGATTTCTGAAGAAGCCGGAAGTACTTCTGAACAATCTGAAAATCAATCCTCAGAACAGCAGCAACAGAGTAGCCCTTCGGATAATATGGAAGCTTCCAAGTTGGGTTCTCCTGTTGTAAGGCCTGATGGTCCTGCAGACAGGAAAGAGGACAATACCATTACAGAAAAGGGTGTAATAGAACCTGAGGAGTCTGTCGTACAAGAAAGAACTTCTCAACAGTTCGGTGATGCTTCTCCTGATATAGATAATGCCGACACATTGGTTGATGAAAACCAGGAGAAAAAGTTGACGGTCACATTAAATCTTGAAGTGGATGTTGTTGATGCTGACATTCAAAGGGATGTCAGTACTACAGATGACCAATCTCAACTAAACATCAATGATCAAGTTTTTCCAAAGGAAGTTGTCGACAGTGCTGTCGAAGGTTCCGGGAGTACCAGTCCACTGGTTGCTATTCCTCCATCAGAACTGAACGAAGCTAAAGAAGCAGGTACTGTACCAGGAGTAGACAAGGTGCAGCCTCTTGTGTCGAATCCCACCCCCGAGTCGGACAGACGGATCAGCGTAACGGAGAGTGCAAAAGGACCAAGTGACTCAGTGACGCCCAGCAAGCCTGACACTCCTGAGACTGGCATCTCAATCAACACAAGAGGGGACCCAGGTCTCCAGTCCAGGCTGACAACTCCCCACCCTCCGAGCCGACCCTGGCTGGACAGGCCCCTGACTCAAGCGTCAAACAGCACAGAGTTTACATACGACGAGAAGAAAGACTTTAGGACTCCAGACTACGAGTACGCACAGACGCCGCTGTACTCGGTCCGGGGCGACTCGGCGCTGCGGCAGGAACGGAGGGCTTTAAGCAGAGGAGACAGCACCAAGAGCGTGACCTTTGCAGATGACCTCATGGGTAGGAGGAGTGCTAAAGCTCGTGGGGTCGAGGAGGAGGCAGTGGACGCATCTTCAGATGGAGAAAATGATGTAGGAACACCTGATGTGGAAAGAGAAGAAACTGAATCTGGGTTCAAAGATGAAGCAACAGAAGAGGTCAAAGGTGAAGAAGTGACAGAAGAGAAAAAAGAGGTGTGTTGCTTTCAGATAAAGTGTCGGTATTCTTTGAAACTTTTTAAAGATTGGTTTACTAGCCAAAATAAATTGATCTTGTCAATAAGCATAACAGAGCTCACCTACCACCTACTGTTCTAAATCGTCCATCTTACTACCACTTTCGAGTTTTGTCAAAAGAATTTGTGAATTTTTTTTTTACAAAAAAAAAAGGACAAAATTTGGGACACCGGATTCAGGAACATTTTTAAGATGGTCAGAGAAGCTTAACGTATACTGGCATGCCTTTGTCAGGCTAGATATAATCCCCCTTTTTCCCAGTTACAAATGTTGGTAATGTATCAATTATATCAATGATGTTTTTCAGAAAAACATCTTAGAAGTGTGGTTTCATTCTCAGAAATTGCATTTTATTTATTGTTTGTTTATGTTCTTCTTAAATAACCCTAGATCTTGTTTATTTTCCCATCCTTGAAAATATTCATGACAATTGCCGTCACAGGAGATGGACAGTGGGGACCTCTTCCCAACGGCCGTCAGCGAGGAGAAGATTGAGGAGGCCAAACTCAAGAGGAAAGAGCGAGCGGCCAGCGATGCAGCACTCAAGGAGCAGCGCCTCGTGGGACTGTTTGGGGAACCGAGGCTTGAGGAAAGACGCTCCATGGAAGATGTGGTGGGCGGCAAAGCCAGGGAGCAGTGAGTCTCAATTTGTATTTTTCTTTCTTTTCTTTGCAGAGGCTGGATGTTTTTCACCTTCCAGTTATAGACCAGATTTAACCTTGTATAGAGTGAGATTTTAGAATACTGCACATCCGGGCACCCTGTATAGGATCTGCAACATGTGTAACGTCCTATTTTTTTTGCATTGACTGGGCCCATGCAATCAAGGGCAATAAATGGTCGTAGAAAGAAAAGAAAGCATTACAATTTACAACATATTGAAAATATTGTGAAATTGATGTTAACCTCAACTTCCATTCATTTGATCACGCAGATAACAACTGGGTCAATTCAAACACGGGAGTCTGTGACTAGACTAGTCAGTGTTGGGTACCAAGACACTCACAGAAAAAGTGAGCGTGTACTGGCGAGACTTACGCGCTCTATTGAGGGTCCCAAAGCTCAAGACGGAATGCAAGAAAATGAAATAACCAGTTCATCAATTCTTCCTCTCCATGGAGAGGAAAGCTGAAGATCCCCTCTTTCATAAACCTTGAATGCTTACGTCAAACATGGCTGGTGAAATTCACAGGACATTGTCTTTGCCCTCAACAAGTTTTTCCTTCACACATTTTAGAGAGTTGTATTTTTATACACTTGAAATCTCAGTCAAGACTTGGTTCTTGGTTCTTGGTTGGTTCTTCTCCTAAATACTCCACGTGGGAGTTTATACAGGAGGCCAGAAACACCGGGGCAAACCCCTTCTCATAGCAATAAGTGTTTACTGGGTTCTTTTACATGCATTTATACAACACACGAGACCTACGGCTTAACGTCCCATCCGAAGGACGTAGCAATAATGGTTAAGTGCCTTGCTTAAGAGCACAAGTGTCCGCCGGCGGGCTTGAACCCACGTCACTGTTGCCTCTGAAACACCAGAACGTGAGTCCGGTGTTCTTAACCGCTAGGCCATCACACTCCACTTGAACATCATGATGTCATGTAGTATATTAAAAGCTGTTTTGCTTCCCTGTTTGAGCATTTTTGGGTCTAATTTCACCTGCTGTTAACCCTTTTTACTTCCTCATTGGGCCGACCTCAATTTTGACGAAGGCTGCGTCCGAATATCTGAGCTACAGGACATCACTCCCCCTTACCCCTCCGCCTTAGCAACACCTATTGTGTGTTATCATAAACCCAATATTGTCCTTCATTCCACCCTCTTTAATTTCATTAAATCATTTTCACTTCTGGATTTAACTCTCCTAAGTTTTGAATAAATATTATGACATAAAGCATTCTACTTCCAAAAACCCTCCTCGGTTTGAGTGTCCTGTCATCAACCGTTCTCACTTCCCCGTTGCACTCGCCATTTTTCCTCCCTCATTTACCCTCCTCTGAAAAAACCTGCGTTCTTATATCCGAGTTGTGCTACCCCCCCCCCCTCCCCCAGGCCCTCTAGTGAGGCACATGGTGTCACTTCTTGATCTGTTTTCACTTTCTTATTTCCAACCTCCCCAGTTTTGACAAAGGCTGCGTCCTCCTGTCCGAGCTACACCACGGCCAGGCCGTAGTCTGCTTCGATAAGGCCATCAACCTCTGCCCCAGGGAGGTGCGCTACTACCTGATGCGGGCCGAGGCTTACCTCCAGATGTGCGACTTCCAGTCGGCCATCTTGAATTTCAAGAAGGCCTGCGTGCTGGCCCCGGACAATGACGCATATTACACACGCTTGGCGTTTGTCTACTACTTTCAGGTAGACAGCATTTTTTATACGCATTGGAAACCTTGACCAGTTTGCAACTAATTGCTCCATCCTTGTGGTGTATTGTGGAAAGCCAAATAAAAACAGGTTGAAATTCATTAAATTTGGAGGTTGGAATTATTTGGACAGTGGACCAGTGGTAAGGGCTCCTTAAGCTAGGATAATTTAGTTGCTTCTCCCCAGCAGGATCTACTATTTATCATAATCAAATCTGAGTCTAAGGACAAATTTCTACTGAGCTGTTGAGCACAAAAAAGTTCCCCAGCACCAGCTTATCCTGCAAACTTTCATGAGACTTTTGCTTTAATAGTATGTACATTTGCAGAGAAGATTTTTTTTTTGGAGGCTCAAACAATTTTTTGATAAATTGGCCGAGATACCCCAAAATCTGAGTATTTTTCCATGTTTTGTTTTGTGTTTGCAGGGGCAGACGTTGTTTGACCAGTGTCTGTTTGCCGAGGCTCTGGAGTCCTTCTCCCGTGCATCTGAAATGAGACCTGAGGTCATCGGTTACCACACTAGAAGGTATGCTTCATAACCTGCACTCCTGCAGGGAACCAGCCTCGAGAAGTGATTTGGACTGGTTCAGGCTAGTTCAGGCTGGATATATCCACTTTCTCTTAGTCTGCCTGCTTTTTTTTCTGAAATAGCATTCTGGCGCTTTACATCTTCATCGTACTTATATTCCTACTCCAGCCACTGGGAACTATTACTCCTAGGGAAGGAATTTAAAAACATCTAAGCTCCTTAAGAGTTTGTATAAGTTCTTTCTGAACATTTTCCGTACAAGAGGCTTTATGCAATAACCATTTTTGTATCAAATGAAATTAAAGTTTTCGTGGCTGCAAGTTTTTAGCTAGGGTTCTTGTGTCATTTTCTTTACTTTCTGGCGGCGACAAGCCAATTTATCAGCTATCAGAGAGCCAATATATCAGTTCAAATGGCAACTTTTTGACAATATAAATTTTGTCGGGCATTTACCACTGATTACAGGTGTACCCTTTTGCATTGAACCTTGGTACGTGAATTGAGTCCGTCTGATATTTAAAACGGAGAGTAACGTTGGTAAACACTTTTGGAATATTTGTGACAGCGTGGCGTGCCTAGCAGCCTTGCAGAGACACGGTGAGTGCCTGGCGCTGGTCAACAAGCGGCTGGAAGTGGAACATAACAACCCAGACCTGTACATCATGAGGGCGCGTCTGCATGAACTCTTCAGGAATGTGAGTGACTATAATCATCATTGTTACATCGTGTGCTTGGATACTGAAATTTCATTGGTCTAGGACGGCCACGTGTTTGGACAATAAAAATGCATGTCACGCACTGGGGGTGATATCGCACTGCATTCATTGCGCGCGCGTGTGAAACCTGCCGGCGCGCTAGCTTTGCGCAATGAGTACCGCAACGTCAAAAGCTCAGTCTCATGTCCGGCAAGACATCAAAACCTTCAGTAATCAAAGGTTTACATTGCAGTGATTTAATTTATTTCTCACATTTGTCTTTCATCTTTTTGAGTTATTGGCACGATATAACAAACACTCTCGGCTTCGCCTCGTCATATCCCACAACACAGCAGTCAACAATTGTTAAATATTGACTGATTGATAATATCAAAAAGAACCAAAGACAACTTTATATCCATTCCAATATTGGCCAGAAGTTTGTAAAGTAATTGAAATTTAGCCAGAGGCATTGGAATTGAAGGCCTTTGCGTCACAATTTTTAGGTAAACTTTTTCAATTCCAGGCATATGCCTCTGGCTTTCGTCCTTGTTTTTTGTATTTTGTGATTTATGTTATTGTTTTATATGGCAAATAAAAAATAAAAATAATAATAATAATTACCCTGGATTGGACATTTGGAAGACATCCCCATAGACTTGTGCACAAAATTAAATGTGCCCTAAACCAATATTCCCTAATTTTCCTTTTTCCGCGAATTTCGGTATGTTTACTAATTAGACCACGAGCAACAAATATAACCTAATTGCGACAATAAAATTGTGCCTCTAAAGGGGGGCTGTGACACATAAGGGAGACATGAAAATGTCTCCCTAATGACCGATGTCTCCCATCGTGCGAAGAAACTACGATAACGTGTCTCCTTAGTGGTACCTTTACACGTATAAATTCAGTGTACCATGTTTAATATTCAATTATGCAACTCCCCTTTGCCCTTCCCAGACATCCCTGTGCTACTATGACCTGAAGGACGCCATTGCCCTGGACCCAGGCCGGGCTGAGGCTAGCGCCCTCATGAGACAGCTAGAGGCCAAGGCAGAGGACAGCCGTGCACACGCCGTCCGTCTGCAGCTTCAAGGCAAACTGAAGGAGGCCATGCACAAGATCACGGACGCGGTTGAAACCAACCCGGCAGTAGCTGACTACCACTTGCTCAGGTCAGAAGATGTTTTCTGAAGGAGTTCGTCTTTATGCACTCTCTGTGTAACACGGTTGTCGAAGGACGTTTGAATGCCGTACCTGAGAAAGTTCGATCTCAAACCGTAGTTTGACTCGCTTCACTAAAACTCGTGTTTTTTTTCCGACCAAAGTTCAACTTGTCTGCTCGACTATTCAGGACCAGCCTACCGAAGTGGGTTGCATCACTGGTTACCAATAGCTGTATACATCCTTATTCACAGCGGGGCACCAAGACCAAGAAGATTTGTGATGAGACTTTGGCCGTGTCCGAAACGGGCTTCCAGAGCTACGGCTACGTCTATTGTCAGCGCGTCCCCGCGTATTTTCAATGGGCGTAGACCTAGACCTAGCTCTAGACAACTGATTCGGATGCAGCCTTTGACCATCATTTGACTAGAGATATTCACACATTCATAAGTTATGTCACAAATCAACCGCTAGTGAGCCAATGGTCCTCTCTCCAAGATCCAATATTGACCTGACTCGCAAACAATTGATTCAAACAATTAAGATTCACGTTGTCAACTATTACTTTCCACTTCACAGGGGTGCCCTCCATCGCCGCCTCCACGACTATAATGCCGCCATCGACGACTTCCTTCTTGCCCTGGACAAGACTGACCACAACGAGCAGAACCGCGTCTATCTGGAAGCCCAGCGACAGCTCTTGCTGACGTACAACGACTTTGCCGTTGAATGCTTCCTGGGGGGACACTTTGAGGAGGCCATCATCCTGCTGAACAAGGCCATCAAGGGGGAGAAGAGAGAAAAGGGACTGTATATCAACCGAGGAGGTGGGGCTTCTTGAAAGGGGCGGGTTTTAATCGCAGCGGGCAGGGGCTTAATCTGACAGGGAGGGGTCTAATCTTAGGGGGTGGGACCTAACCTCAGGGTGCTAGGCCTTACCTAAGGGGCTAGGGCGTAAAGAGAGCATACTGTAAAGCACAGATCAAATCTTTATACATTGAGTAGAACTAGGAGAGGTGAGGCATCTCAAAAGGAGCAGGGCTATCATGGGGGTTACTAAGTAGAGAATATCAAAAAGCAAAGCAAACCTCTGAAGAAGAAAGAATCAAAGCAGTTGTACATGAGCAGAGGAGGTAGGTGCTCTTAAAGGGGGCGGGGCCTTATTTCGAGGGTTGGGGCCTGGTCTCAGGGGTCAGACCTAATCTAACGAGTGGGGGGGGGGGGGGGGGGTTAAGTTCAAATTGATTCAGTCATTCCTTTCAAAATCCCTCTGTAATCTTTCCATGACATCAACAGACTGTTTCTTCCGTTTGAATGAGCTTCACTTCGCCCTTGCCGACTACCACCAAGCCTTGGAGCTGGACAACAAAGACTGGACTATCCGGTCCCGCATCGCCTCCATTCACAGCGAGTTTGGCCTGATGGACTACGAGGAGCACAGCTACCAAGAGGCTGAGGCTCGCTTCACTGTGGCCATCCAACACAATCCAAGGGTGGGATCGTACTTCATCAGCAGGGCTAAAGTCCGCTTCATGCTGGAGGTAAAACATATGGTCTTAAAGACAGATGGAGTTGTGGCAAGTCCTTGCAAGTCCTCACAAGTCCTCACAAGTCCTTACAAGTCTGCAGCAGTATTGTAGTCGAGTCCATCACAATTTCACCACAAGTCCTCACAGTCCTCACAAATAATTTGAATAAAATACAAATTGAAAGGTACTTTTGCTTGATTTAAAATAAAACTTCCAGCATTATAGACCTTTATCATGCTGCCACCATTTCAGTCATGTTCCCTGTGTCCAATTACTGTAATGAATGATAGTTTGTTTGTGCAAAAAAGGAACCAGACTATTTTTCCTTCCAGCCTCGCTTTGGTTACATTGATTTGAATGGGGAAAAAATCAAGATGGCCGCAACATGATAATGGTCTATAATGCCCCAGTGCAATTTTCATGGCCTTTCAATGTACTTTTTTTGTTTAGAACCACGGGGGCGCCAGACACGATCTCCTGGTCACCCTCCACATCGAGCCCAACAACGAGGAGATCCTGTCCCTCTTGCCCCGCCTCTTCCCCGGCAAGCCAATCAGTGACATCATGAAGAGCAAAGCGGCAAGACAGGCCAAGGCTGAGGTGGAGAACGCAGTGGTCACAGCGTCACCGGTCCGCCTGCCTATTTTGAATGGGTAAGCTGCGTACCGTGCGGGGGCAAGTTTAAGGGGAGTGATTGGGATGACTGACTTCACACAGGGGGTGTCGTGCAACCCTGGTTCTATTTGAGGCGTTCTGGCAAAAATCAGACGGAACTGGGCACAGGACAGAGTGGAGAAAAATGCCAAAAACTGAATCGGGGGGATTTTTCTGCGACTTTCAAATTGATATTTGTAATCTTTCGTATATTTGCTGCACGTTTAAAAGACAGAGTATAAAAGATGTGGAATAAAAGAGTTTTTAGTGAAAAATAATTGCCATCGTTTATTTTCTCGAATACAAAACTCAAAACCTTATGGGACTTTTTTCAGTATTATCACAAATGTGAACTTAACTCAGCCATAACTTGTCAACAGCATGTCCAATTGAAGTAAAACAAACCATATTGCAAGGAAAACTTTTAGTCTCTTTCATACCCACAAACCCGCAATTCGACCTCTGCCCAGTTGACTCATTATGCCAAAACGCCTCACGTATTTTATGCCGCCCTGCTTAAGGTTTGTCATCCTTTTGCTATTTTTGTAAACTTCATCCATTTTGCGTTTTAGCTATCTAAGGACATTACCTTACTTCACAGATTCCTGATGGTTTCACAGTGTGACAGATATCTTTGTTTAATAGTGCTAAACAAAGTTGTACAGGCAAATTTAACATCAATTCCTTAAAGAAAGCAAGCTCTTCCACTGATACGTACATCTAAGAGATGGCACACATTTGAATCTTGCTCCCAAAGGAAAAATACTTTCCATACCAAACAAGCATTCTTGGGATCATTTCTGTTAGTCTAAGCTGAGCAAAGGGTTAACCTTTCCATTGTCTTTTCACATATGATTTATTCAAATCTTACTCCGCAATGGCTACTTTTAACTTCTGTTTTTTTTCTGTCCACAGGGATGCAGCAAGCAAGGAGGAACAGCCAAGCAGCCCATCACAGGCTAAAGCCCAAGCAGGGGCTGCTGCCAAGCAGGTGACCTTTGCATTAGCCGCTGCCACTCCCCCTGGTTCGGTCGTGCCGGACCTGAAAGCGTGCATGGACGAAATCAGCTTCAACACGGTCTTGGCAAAGAAGAAGAAAAAGGTGAACATGTTTCCTTGTCACTATTTCTTCATGGGCGACGAGCGTGGGTCCGGGAGGGTGCCAGATCATGCTCATGAGATGCCAATGTAGGGAAAGCTCCTGAGCGGTTGTGTGACGAAGTGTTGGCTGATCGCAACGACCCTCATGAGGAAGGGCAGAACCCAGTTTTAAAATTTATGTCTCACCTTTACAAATTGGTACATAAGATTCCAATGAGCTAATCCAGCAAGCTTGTTAGTCTAGAGGGTTGATGTTTTTGGCACTAGTGAGCTGGAGGTTATGGGATTGAGTTCATCCTGAATTTTTCTCTTAGCTCTTGGATTGCACTAAGCAGTAATACTTTATTCTTTTTAATTTTACAGATCTCTTCCAATGTGAAAACCCTCCTTCATGACAGACAAACTCTGTGGGTCGACGCCCCGAAACTTTGCCCCCAGCCACCAGCCCGCCCCTATGCTGTCCGAGGAGGGACTTTAAACAAGAACCAGTCTAACATAGATCCTGCTATGGGGTGGCGGTCGTTCAGTGTGGGTGTTGGCCTGAAGTAGTCCAATGCATGCGACCATACAGCCACACCCAACAGTATTTAAATAACCGACCATGGTGTTACAGCAACCATAGCGCCATGCCCAATTATGGTGCCACACCCACCATGGTGCGCCACACCACCACGGTGTCACACCAACCACATTGCCATGCCCAACAATAGTGCGACGCCCAACAATAATACCCCACCCAACCAGGGGGTCATCCCTAAACATGGTGCCATATTCAACCATGGGGTCATCCCTAACCATGGGGTCATCCCTAACCATGGGGTCATCCCTAACCATAGGGTTGTCCCAAACCATGATACCACATCCAACCATGGTGTCTTTATCCAACCATGGTGCCACATCCAACCATGGTGCCACATCCAACCATGGTGCCACATTCAACCATGGTGCCACATCCAACCATGGTGCCACATCCAACCATGGTTCCACACCCAACCATGGTGCCATATCCAACCATGGGTGCCACATCCAACCATGGTGCCATATCAAACCATTGCCCCACACCTACCATGATGCCATTCATAGTGCCACCACAGCCACAGTGCAAGCCGGACCATGGTACCATATGCTCAAGTAAAGTTCCTACAACATCTTTAGTCCACGTCTCGTGTTTCTGTGGTTGCCATGTCTAATGTGAATACCCACCCACGAAGGCTGTCACACTTTCCAAAGTTGCCACGTCCACCAAAGCTGCCATACCTAAGGCTGCCCCGGCTGTCCTCTCAGTCTTCAGTCGGGAACATGGTGCTTGTGCTCTTGAGCAAGGCACTTTACCATTATTGCTCCGTCTTTCAGATGGGACGTAAAGTTGTAGGTCCCGTGTAATGCATGTTAAAGAACCCAGTAACACTTATCGCTAAGAGAAGGGGTTTGCCCCGGTGTTTCTGGCAGTGGCTGCAATATGCGCCGCAGCACCTTGTAATTATAAGGTGCTACATAATGGGTCTCATATTTCTCATAAACTTTATTTACCTTTCTTTATTAATAGACATAATTTCCAGCACCTTGAGTACCTAATTGTTGGTAGATATGTGCGCTATATAAGACTCCGATATTATTATTATTCAGTCCTTCATGGTCACGGTCGAAACACTCTCTTTGAGATGAGCGTCTTCAGAAATTGCTTTTCTTGTTGTCATTGCAGTACATACTTGAGTTGCCAATCCCAACTGTGTCCGCGGCCCTCATCAACAAGCCATTCCTTCCGTTCTTGCAACTTAACTTGTGCCACAGCGTTTGGCCAGCGACCCAGTACTGATAAACAGGGTGCATGCAGTTGGGGGTACAACGTTCCTGTCAATTTGAATTAAATTGATTGTTTTGCTGCTCCCAGAAGCCAGCCTAGTGTCATAATACCGAAGTCTCATATAGCGCACGTACCTATTAACAATTTTCTTTAAAGACAGGTAAATGAAGTTTACGAGAAATATGAGACCCATTATGTAGCACCTTATTAAGGGTTTACAAGGTGCTGCGGCGCATATTGCAGCCACTGCCAGAAACACTGGGGCAAACCCCTTCTCTTGGCGATAAGTGTTACTGGGTTCTTTAACGTGCATTACACAACACACGGGACCTACGGCTTTACGTCCCATCCGAAGGACGAAGCAATAACGGTAAAGTGCATTGCTAAAAAAACACAAGCACCATGTTCCCCGTCAGGATTCGAACCCATGTACCCGGCACATGAGTCGAACACCGTAACCATTGGACCACAGCACCCCAACCCACAACATTTTTGTATCTATTTCACTACCCCAGTGTCAGTAGCCTTGCCTAAGTTTGTTTTCTAACTCTTGCAGTCCTGCGTGTTCACCAAATACTTGTTGACTTAAGTACATGTATATCTACCAGAAAGAAATACCCAAGTACAAACACCTTTTTCCAAAGTGGGAGACAGCCAACATAGGGCTAGATAAGATTGGGCAAGACTAGTACGCTTTTCTTGAGGGTTTGATGTCCTGCTCAGTAGATGATTTGAGAAAATTTAAAGAAAATGAGTCTGATTGTTTGGAGTTGCTGAAATCGATTTTAATATTCAATTGATTTTATATAATTGTATCATAAATTCTTTAAAGTTGCAAACCCACATTTTTGAATAAGCGAGAAAAAATATATGTACCAAGTATTAAAGCTATATCATTTGACCATTAGCCCATTATTCCCTGAACCGCCCCAAAGCGTCCTGCCTGTTACTCCTTGTACCGCCCAAAACCGCCCAAGCTCTCTATGGTTTGATGGATACATCAAGGAATAGATAAAGTGTAGAACAACTAAAGGGTTAAAGAAGTGTTCATTTGCTTAACCCTAACTCCTTAGGGTGATTTACTAGGAACCTTCCTTATCCTTCTCTGCGCCTTTATTATTATTATCCTTGCAAATCCCAACACCATATGGTAAACTGCACATAAACACTTGGATCTCATTTGTGGTATGCCTAATCCCACCTAAAGCACAGTCAGTTTTACCAGTGCAGTACTTGACCCAACAGATCCAAACAAACCCTGGTGTGGGAGATTGGCTAGTCGGGGATCGTTAGGATCAATGGTATTCAAATACTTGATACTGCATATTCAGAAGCCAGCCAAAATAAATGAATTTAACGCAAGGAGATAAAAGTGAAAATGCTCCACTGAAAAATATAACAAGTTGTATAAATACATGATTACTCAGACAATGCTTACGAAGTAAATATCCTCTGTCAAAATATACAAATTGTTTTTATGCCTTTACACTAGTATTGCACATTCAAGAAGAAAACATTGTTTTCATCAGCACCAACAGTTTCGAGCAGAACAGGTGAATTTATAAATGTTAATTAAATCTTACAAATAAATGGTTAGTGTCACAAGTAAGAGTTGTTAGTTTTACTTTGTGTTACCATAAACATTATCAACACATTTTGTACATAAAAGACATGTAAGATTGAAATTTAAATAAAATAATAACTTTGTAAGCAAAGAGCATTTATTTAGGTATTTTCATGTTGTTTACTTATAATAAAAACAAGCATTTATAGAGCGCTCCTTTTACATAAGGTATCACAGCGCTTGTCTGACTTTGATTTCTTTGTCTTTAATAAGCTGCATTTAGAGTTTGTTCAAAATTTCATTATTCTTTTTTTTTGCATGAATTAAAAAACCAAAGACAAATTTTATAGAGCCTTTTGTAATATTGAAAAAAACCCCAGCATTTTTACTTATTTCCCGCTACCAATACTATTGATGTTTGCATAGATAAAACCACAAGCTGCATTTCCCATAAATTTTTATAAAGTGGAAGACATGTTCTTACATGTTCTTAAATAAAGTGACAAAAATATAACTTTAGATTGAACAGATTAAGGCCTTAATCATACCAAATTGTTTATGATGTATGTTTGCGTAATGGTCGCTATGGAAACCCAATTTATTTCTTGCTTTTCCCTGCTTTTGCCGCAGGCACGATTGAGTCATCAATCACCATGTGCACATTAGTTTCATGAGAAGACAACACAAATGTCTGAATATTATTGGGTGCTACAGAAGAAAACTAGCAGTTAGTAATTCCAGCGTTTTCTAACTGTTAGTCGCAGTGCGTTTATTAAACCTGAAAATTCATTTTCAAACCTTATACAGTCGACTCTCGTTAGTACAAACTCTGCTAATACACAATTCTGGTTATAACAAACATAAAGCCTTGGTCCCGACTGTGCATTTATATTAAGCACAATGAATGGGACTGATGTTCCTCTTAATACAAAATTCTGATATACCGGTAACAAACAATTTGGCTAGGTCCGAACGAGTTTGTTATAACGAGAGTCGCCTGTACATCCATCATTACTTGTCAAGAAGATTGCTGACAAGGAGTTTGAATCATTTCTACGAAACATTAGGTTAATTGGCTCGATCGCAGACACTGCAATTCTTTTCGTAACGTTTGAATTGGCCGTATCTGTATATATTAAAGGAAACATGTAGTGGTCATTCAGCTCACCTTGTTTTCATGCACATCACTATGCGTTGCAACAATACATACAAGATATTAATACTTGTTTGCGTTGAAAGTGACAAGAAAATGATAATTGTTCAATTATTAGCAAATGCTTTCATCAAGACATGTAAAAGGGCGCTATTTTGCTTTTGTCAATTGTCGAAAGTGCATATATGAACAGTACAAAAATAAGTCCTTCAAAAATTACCCACAAAAAAGTTAAGAAGAAATATTGGCCTACTATTTTCCAAACAAGCTGTTTAACGTGATAAACGAGTAAAAACTGGAACTTACTCCAAGAAAATAAGAAAAGTTTGATATACATTTATATACAGAGCTATAGAGACACTACTGTTCTGCCTTGAATTATATCATGCATTGGCTCACGAATATGGAAATTTTCATTAGCATAAAAGCTAAAAGTGTTGACATTTCTCCCTTTCACTGCTGAAACGGAGGTGGAAAATCGCAGTAACATTTGGCAAGAAAGCTGTTTTAGTAAATGTATTTAACTTTCATAAACGTTTTATGGCATGTTTCCTTTAAATATGTTTGGATATAACAATCGATGTGGTGCGGAAAGGCGGGGCTAGAGATTTTATGAAGGAGGGGAGCGGCTTTTAAACACCAACCACTACATCCGGTCTAAGCTCATTCAGTACCTCCTGAGCAGCCCTCTTCCCAGAATACACTGCGCCGTCCATGAAGCCAAACCACCGGACGGTCGTTTCTTCGCCTGCCCAGTGAACCCTTCGGAAATAGAACGGGTATCGTGAAAAGTCACTCTTAGTGTTGAAAACTGGGTGACAACTTCAGTACAGGCATGAGTTGTCTACAATGCTTACAAAGACGTGACGGCCATACCACATTTATACTGGCGAGTACAAATTCAAGAAAACTTTTTAATTGCATTCCTGTCTGTTTTTTCAAAACAGTTTTCCAGTAAACTTAAACTGGACAAAAACATCCGTTCTAGGCAGGGGGCTTCGACGAGACAAACACATAGCTGACATTATTGTTTCTGGAAACGAATTCCATTTTACAAAAGAAAAATGCCTTAATCAGCACAAACTTCCTGCCTTAGACAGGCAGCATTGTAGACCAGCTGCTGTGTGCGTAAACATCATGCCTCCAGCCTTATTAGTCTGAAGTTGAATCCGATCATTATCTATCTTGTCTTCAGAGAAGTGCAAATACTTATTGTAGGGTTTTCCGTTCTGTTGTGGCTATTATAATGCATATACGCTGCAAGGACACTTTCCGACGCTACTATAGTACGTCAACTTGAATTGAAAATGATATTTGTCTCTGCCCCGCTAATTACACCTGTGCATGCTTGCGATGTGTTATTAATCGGCACCCGTCAGTAGACTGCACTGCATCATCCTTGCGCAGCGTTTACAAAAAAACTTTACTCGTCAACTGCTGCCCTCTGGGCAGCAGGTACTTTCCCGCACTACGCAAGACCCTATTCATAGCAATACAACAAAAAGCCACGTGCCAGACAGTGTCCATACCAGACAGTTGCCAGACAGTGCGCTGGAAAGATAATTGACTGGCGGCTATGGTATGCAGATGTATGCTGTTATGAAGGGAGATGACTGTGTCAAGTTACAGATGGCAGGAGGCCTGGTCGAAAGTTTGTTGACACGGCCTGGGCGAAGCCCTGGCTGCAAAGTTCATTGAACCAGCTTATTTAGCAAGGGTCGAATGAGGATTACATGTAGATGGAAGGTGACCGTCATTGGCCTAGTCTGGTTCCCAGACCAAAAGATTCCGACTATTCCTGATGAATCTTAGGTCCGGTCAACCTCGTCCCCAGTGCTTACTTTATTTCCAACCGCGTTTCCAATAGTAAACCCTGGATAGGACATTTTCTTCCTACATCCTGATTCGATACTGCAATTGGCTAGAAATGGATTTTTATCGTGTACTTGGTGTTGTTATTCAAAACGTGCAGTACGTGTTTTCGCGATCATTCGTCCACGCCTTCTCGACTCATGCATTTCCTTTCCAATTTGTTCATATTAATATGAAATGTGATACTGCATGTTGTTTCGATAGGATCGTAACAGTTTAATTTAAAATAAATCGTGTTTTCGTAACTCACGCCATGCTCAGGCTGCGACGAATTGACTCTGTTTTTACCCCAGACACCGCATACAAAAACAAACGCTAATGTAACGCACATGCAAGCACCAGACTATTCCTCATTTGCATACGCGTTCAAATATCTTGCACATGCAAATGATCCAATACCAGGGTGAGAGAGCAGGTAGTGGTGGGCGCGTACTGCTTGACACGTACTGATAAACTTCTAGTTGGGTATGTAAGTAGAGATAATAATTGTTTATCAGAATTTATCAACTTCACATAAATTCTTAAAAGTTATTTTGGTCTTTTCCGAAATTTATTCAACTGCGCCGCGTTGGGGAACACTCAGCCGATTTGTGCCCAATTTCCGGACACCGCCGTTTTTGAATTTCGGATTAAATTTCATGAAACCGAAATTGTTCACAGAGGTTAAATAGCAAGCATTAATAAGGTAAATGTACCAGTATTTCACTAAATGACTTTGAAGTTTGTCAACAAAGAAGTTTGGCAACACTGATGTGGAAAGTCGGGGTAAATGTCGAAGTGCGCCACGTTAGGGCTGCCGCGTATTCTAGTTCACGCGCAGTGTGTGAAGACGTCTGATCAGCGCGTGAACAAGCAGCGCGTCATAGATCCAGAACAAAGGCGGCTGACGTCAGACCTCGGTACTCTGACGTAGCCGTAGCTCTGAAAGCCCGTTTCACACCCCATGGCCTTAATTAAAACAAATCCTGGTGTTGCAGTCGAATATTATAATGATACGTTTCTCTTGTAATTTACCCGTAACATAATGAGAACCATTACCTCTGAAATGGCGTTTTGAGTGCCTGGAAGTAGCCGGTGATTGCCCCGGGAGCAAAGACACAAGATGGGTAGCTGGAACAGAACGATTCGGTGCCCCAGTCCTGATAGTGTGAATACGAGAGATGAAAAGTAGGACCCGTGTTTATTTTTTGTTTTCAAATTGATAATTTCACCGTTGACTTTTCCCCCTCAATTGAGTTTCTTTCCTGAAGAGTCATCACCCTGGAAAACGGCCTCACAATTAATGAGTCAGCGATGTTACAGCGATGTTGATGGAACATCAGATTTGGTTGAGTCCAACTTGAACGAGCGAAAGACTATAGATGTTTTGACTATTAAAACATTCAAATCAGTTTGTTTTTTTAAATGTTTAATTACAATGTAGCTTGGATTAAAGATCTGGAACTAAACTCTCCGTGAATTGTTTTCGTTTAGCTTTCAGTCATTTGGAAAAAAAAATCAGGAATTTTAGATTTCCAACGATCAGTCAATTGACTGATCTTTGGATATATTATAAAGAGTGTTTTATCGTGATTTTTATACTTTTTTTGCTCAAAATGCGTAACATCCACTGAACCGACGCTTTAGTTTTGAAAATAATTGGCTTTTAGTTTCATAAATCACTTTAATAAACAAAACATAAAATCAAAGTCAGTGACGGTCATCGTACAATTTCATTGCCGTATCTCATGAACGCAACACGCAGTATAGGCTACACGCTCAATTCAAAATTCGGTTGTATTGCAATGTATAATATTATGTGGCGTCATCATGGGCGTCGCGAGAAAAAAGAGGGGGGAAAAGGGAAAAGAGGCGCGAAGCCATACTGCTGTTAATTTGATAGGGCAAATGCTCCCCTGCTCACGCTTGGAAACATGATAAATTGAGAATATAATGAAAAAGTTAAGGAATGTTTTGGGGAAAATTGTTTTGCTTTGCCCCCCCCCCCGGAAAAAATCCTGGCGACGCCCATGGGCGTCATGATAACGTCAACAATATGCATTTTTTTACAACGCATATTTATTATAAAGGATGGTGTTATCTTCATGATCAGGCAATAATTTTGAAACACCGATCAAGAATATCTGAAAACAACATCTTCCACTCATTAAGTCCAAAATCTGGAGAACAAAAACAACAGCGAATAATTGATGAAACTGTATTCAAAACATACAAAGTATCACCTCATTAAAAAAAAATTATGTGGCCAAAAGCACTGTGTTCTGTTGCAAACAGACATAGGTCTCTGGTTCTTTTTTGGATTGTGAATGAAGTTGTGATTTGAAACGAACAAAATACATGAAGAGCAAAGGGCATGCCTTTGATGAACGAAGACATTTTCCAGCTTTTCGTGAGTCTACAGGGGGTATAGACCGCGGCCACGGGGATTGTGCTTACGAGCAAGGAAGCTTAAATTTAATACCACAGCTAGGGACCACACTCAGAAATCGTTTCTTATTTGTGTGAAAATGGTTTCTTTTTGTGTCTCGAAGAAGCATGCACTGGATACAACATAGCGAGGTCTTAGTTAACTATGAGACCATGGTCCATTCTTTTAAAAGTTCAAGAGACAAAAAACGAACGGCACCGAATTGTGTTGTCAGAGTTTTGTGTTGTGGAAATCCTGCCCAACGTTAAAATCGAACTGTTCGTTATCTGGTGACTGACTGGTTATTTTAATGGATTTTTTTTCCTGAAGAGCCACGGGGAAAAGGCAATTGTGTTTCATAAAACTAGTTTCGCTATGCCGGGCTTAGCACATTAAATGTTCCGATTCTGCAGCTTTTTAAAATTGTCCCAAGATTTCGTCTTACCAATTCTGCGTAGTCTAAAGGCTCCATTGCCTCTACACCAAAGTAGAACTCGATGCCTTTGAGTATGGCCGCCTTCCTCTCCTCAATCTGTATGAAAATATGCATACAGTGATGTCACCAGAAGACATCCAATTAGAGTGAATTCATTTGCATACCATTAATATTAATGACTTATCGGGAGATGGGATAGGTTAATTAAGACTTTTTGTTTTCCATCCGAGTCTTGCGCGCAATTCCTGTTATTCCTTTCCATTTTCGTTTCTTTTTAGGCCTATTGGTGTCATTTGAGGTTTTTGCCAAATACTTTAAGAAAAATAACTACAGGGATGGGAAAGTAAACCTCCAAGCTATTACGCAAACAATTTGAACCATGACGTCTTACAGGAATCTGTCTCCATTTCGTTGCCTCCACCTTCCCGGACAGAGCTGGGCTCTGGTCCATGGTCGTTGCGTCAAACAGAGCAGTGAATGGTATCTGGGGGCCGGCGCCGTTCTCAGTCGTCTCAGCCTCGCTTTGAGGTGGCTTGTTGGCAGATGACGTCACTCGGATGACGTAACCGCTGAATCCCTGCTTCTGCCAAAACGCCTGCCAGAAAGCAGCGGAAAATGTACAGTTACGGTTCTGAAACATGCACAGAGCTCGGCACACTGTAACTATTTGTATTTTGTCCTCATATCCACGCTTACTACCCTATCCAGGCACGGGTGATGACTAATTTCTGTTGGCTGTGATTGGATGGATTTTGTTTAGCAATTAAGGGTCGCGACATGCATTTTGTCTGCGTGCGCACGACGCATACGCACAGAATAACCTTGCACAGATCATAGCAGGATGCTACTATCTATGTTTTGCATTCATTTCACAATATTTTGTGAAAGACATTTTGTCGCCTCCAGCGTCCCTTGGTTAGGTAGGTTGCGTTTGCCAACATGATGGTTCATTACATTCATCTTGCAACATTAATATTGTTGGAAATTGTGACTTACTAAATCATTTGAAGATGGTTACTAAATCATTTGAAGAGCTTGCTTGTTAATTTTCTTTAATTAATCCTGTTTAATTTTTTCAATCGTCAGTCATTTTGTGACGATTGATCGATTGGTTATACATATTTCGTTGTTTGGTTGAATTTCTTTTAAACAATGTTATTTTGTAATAACGACCTCTTTGTAGGTGACGACAAAGTAGAGGGAATTCCCGGAAGGCATCCGCTGTAACAGACCGTCCCGCTCCATGGTCATCGGTGGAGAGAAATTGATCTTGGCTGTGAAATTTTTAAAAAGAGGTTATAAGTGCATGTATCATAGCTTTGTTTATGAATGTTTATGAGTGCAATGGTAAGAATATTTTCACGAGGTGACAAATGGAAAGTTCCATTCCACGAGGCGAATAGAACATCCCAGATCATGGAACATCCCAAATGGGACCCACAACCATCTCATTCTCGCAAGTGAAGATGTCTTGCAATTCGACCACCCCGCTTCTCGTTCCCGTGGTGGTATCGGCTGGCTGTTTTAAATCTAATATTGCAGAGGGTGCTAGATTGCAATCTTTTGGTAATACGCTTTCATTGTGTTGATATAAAGTTGGAAGTTGCCGTTTTCCGACGTAAACAAAATCCATTCTATTAGCGTGATATCCACCATCCGATTTATAATAAGGATTGATAGAACTATACAAGGACTCCATAAACTAAGACGTATGTGTAGTCACGTTCGGCCGTAATTTTGAAAAAGAAATTCTGGAAAATCCTCGAAAGAGATGTTAAGATGAAGAGATGGAATTAAACATCGAGTGCTGATAATCCCCCCCCCCCGAAAAAAAGTGGCTACAGGTTTGCCCTTGGCGAGATTATAACCCGGGTCAAAGAGCAGGGCCGGAATAAGTGTTCCGTATAGGCCGTGGGCACCAGTGTTCCGTAGGCCCTACACCAGCACCAGTGCCAATTTCCATGTTGCTGCTACAAGGAACAAACGCCACTATGGTATTTTTATGGTGTTCCATATGTGCCAACGGCCTCGCATTTTTTTTTTGTGTTCGCATTTTTTTTTGTGTTCGCATTTTTTTTTTGGCGGCGCATTTTTTTTTTGGCGGCGCATTTTTTTTTTTTGGCGGCGCATTTTTTTTTTGGCGACGCATTTTTTTTTTTGGTCGCATTTTTTTTTTGGCGGCGCATTTTTTTTTTTTGGTCGCATTTTTTTTTTTTGGTCGCATTTTTTTTTTTGGTCGCATTTTTTTTTGGCGTCGCATTTTTAGCGCATTTTTTGGCGGCGCCAAAAAAATGCGCCGCCAAAAAAAAAAAATGCGACCAAAAAAAAAAAATGCGCCGCCAAAAAAAAAAATGCGCCGCCAAAAAAAAAATGCGAACACAAAAAAAAAATGCGAACACAAAAAAAAAATGCGAACACAAAAAAAAAATGCGAGGCCGTTGGCACATATGGAACACCATATATTTTCATAGGTCCTCAAGTTTCCGTAGGCCTCAATTTTTTTCGTAGGCCGTAAAGGCACAGTGCCTACTGTGCCTGGATAATCCGGGCCTGTCAAAGAGGTGCAAAAGTTAGATTTGGTTGGAAAACAGTCACGGTGCACGTTTGACTGTTTTGTATCAACTTTAACTGACTAGTGTTTTCAGAGTATGGGAGGCGTGAACATTATACCACTGCGCCAATCTGACTCCCTAAACCGACCCTCGTATTTATAAAGCTTTTATCACGCATCTTACATAGTTCTCACCTGTGTATTTTGGCGGTAAGGCAACGATGACTCTCTCGCACCGGTACCGCTTGCCGCTCAGGGTTTGTACCGTGACCAGCTCGGAGTCACTCTGGTTGATGGACACAACGGGGTCGCCAAGCTTCAGGTAAGAACGGTTGATCTTGTCCGCCAGGATCTCACAAACCCGCTGTGTGCCACCCTTTTGGAGTTTTGTGCGATAATGAACAAAAGTTACCTTAATGTCTTTCTCATTACTTGCTAACTGATTACTGTTTGATCAGATGATCGCTCGCTAACCATATAGGCCAATGTCACAAGGAAGGTCGGCAAACAAAGCTTGCTCAAGAATTTTGAATTCCTAATTTTAAAATTCTTAAGATTATAGCAAAATCTTGTCCGCGATCACCATTTAGAAAGGATTTTGGAAAGTAGCTTATATTTATATCGAAACATTGATTTCAGGTCATCCCAGTATAGTAAGCACTTTACAACAGCTTCGTATGTTCAGACATGGCTAGCATATGCGCTAGTAAAGCCGGCCCCATACCAATTGGATCTAAAGGGTTTCAGAAGTCACCCGAGTCCAACTCTTGGGACAAGCTGAGCTTTAAGCAAGTCTAATTCACAGGTGACAGTCAGATAGGAACAAAGAGAACGCTAGTCTGGCCTTCTGGGACAAGCACTAAGTGCATGCTGTAAATCAATGTTAAGCTGAAGAAACCAATTAACTGAAGTGGATTTTTAACGAGAGACCTCAGGAACATCATTATAATTCAAAGGCCGTACCAACTGAGATTTCCAACCAAATGTTGCTGGCGAAGCGAGCTCCAGTAAAAAAAAAAAAAACACTACAGGATGTTAGGATTAATATCCATCGCCTCGTAGATGTCAGGGTAGAATGAACGTAACACGCAACTTTTTGCAGAAGTAGGTTGTGTTTTTGGCAAACGTTGATCGTGGGGCCGGGGCCAGCATCTTCCAAACTGGTTCCTGTAGTACATACCTACTCGGTCGAGCTGACTTATTTGTTTGCTGAGATTTTTTGTGAATAAACTTTTTTTGCAGGACACTGTTAATTTTTGAGTGTCTGTCCGTTTCTTTGTCCAATGGTTGGCGGTATAGGCATCAATGCTTTCGACATTATAATACATGTACTGTTAAATTTGCAGCTACTTTGGATTTTAGCAATAGCTTTCATTAACCTTTATTCGGAATTCCCGAGCTGTCTCGCTGCCCATCTCGAACAAGGAGTGCCACCCGCCGGCGCTGCTGATTACGAACAGGAAGAAGAGCGTAGACATCTCGGAAGGCGGGACCCCAAACACAAGCTTGATCTGAGCATCGAAGTACTGCTGAGCAGCTGACATTTCGGATATAACAAAAAACAAAACAGTCATTTTAAGGTCTATATAGTAGCATGCCTGTCGATGTGTTCCTGTCAGACCAAGAAATATCGGTGTGCGCGTGAATTGCATGCACCCCAGAGGACAGACAGACAAAGGGAGAACAACAGGTTCTTTGTTGTCTTCGAGAGTTCATCTTTTGTTGAAAACGGTCCTCGATAGTGATTTTGTGTGCTTAGTCTATAGGGACAAAGGGAAAGACAATGCCTTGTCCTCGAGAGTTATGTAAAAAATGACTGTGTGTTTCGATATCTGTTTGGTGTAGATCGAAGATACACTTGGCGAAACTTCTTTTCTTACTGAGGACATGTACTCAGTGGGGACAGTCCTCGTTCACAAAACGTGTACGAAACCAATGAGAGGTGCTGCAAGAAGTTTTAGAACAAAAAGAATATTTGGATGTCCACGATTTACACAGTTATTTTCGTGACCTGGGCACTCGGAATAGACATCCTTTTTGAGTGATCCTGACTACCTCGGATACTCAAGAGAACCAAAGTTATGAAATAAAGGTAGCTTAATAATGTCGCTTTTCATCAAATTGTCAAAACATTCTGCCCAACTTCGTTTAGTATAGAAAAAAAGGACGATTTTCACCGACCGTAAATTCATTACAACAACGGTCATATTTCCTTCCCCATATTTCACAAAATAGTTGCTTAAAACTTAATTATCATCATTTAACAATTAAACTATACCCTTTTCAATCTCTATTTCAAATAAAATCCTACTTTTAAAGACACGTTAAGCGGAAAATGAATTTCGAAGATTGGATCTCCTATCTCATGAATATTCATATTTCCAGTGTGTTCGTGCACACGCTGCAAATAAACGAAAGCACTTTCGGGCATGCTGCGCGCTGACTGTACACCCAAAACACAATTGGCCAGCCTTGATGAAAATGCTTGTTATTTTTTTCCCCCTGGTAATCATCGCGGAATCCGCTGGAGACAGGAACGTATTATGTACAGGCAGTGTACCTTTGAACAAAACATGTCCATGGATACAATGCATGAACTTCAATATTTTTTTTCCATCGGGGTGAATGGGGAGACGTGCGTACAGCCCTTCCATGTAAAGCTTTGAATGTGCCTAATGCTTTTTAGCATATGAACATTCTCTGGGCTACTTCAGTGAAATTAGAGCCGATGGCAAAGATTTCAAAAAATGGCTACGGACCTGCAGTCCAGATGTGCTGTTTGCGGAACTGTTCCAGGGTCACGGAGTCCCACTCGCGGGCCATGGGACAGTCTTCGGGATTCTCTAGGGATACCTCCAGTCGGAGTTTCTCCACCTGAATGATCATCACCGAGAGAATCAGTGAAAGAAGGGAATAAGTGAGGAATGAGAGAGATTATATAGGTATGGCAGATTGTGGTGATTATTAGTGGCAGCATTGTCATTGCGGTGATTGAAGCTAATTTTTGCGATTTGATGGATTTCATGAGGAGAAATTATCATTCACCATCCCTGTCGTCGCCAACAAATTAAGTACAGATATGAGCTCTCGATGGTCCATGTATAACATCACACGAGAGATACAATTTCAATCTAAACATTCTGGCCTGGCAATTTCAGCTGAATACCAAAAAGAAAATGCTTAGCAGATTGTTGTGCTAAGCCAACATGTGCTGAGAACCAGTGACAGTTAACGTATTTTTTTAGCCACTTGGCTGGTACCTTGTTTTTTGCTCAGCAAACAGTGATTAGCAATAGGAGACATTTGAGACGCTTGGTGGCAGCAAACACGTTCATTTTTAATAAGCCAGTTCGGTATTTCAACTGCGCATGTGCACATCAAGATTTGCCGATTTGTCGGGATAAAAATTTCATCGTATGCGTTCAAAAGCATAGCGGGGTGCCAGCAAAATTGAAGAGATAATCGTGTTCTGAAGTATAACATTTTGCAAAAAAGCCTTTTCGACCGCCAAGTGTTTTAAGGTGTCTTGTGTGTCAAAACTTTTGTGCGAACGAAAGTTCCATCTCTTTTCGGTTGCGCGAAATCTGCACAGAATGCGGATTTGGTTACCACGAATCTAGCTGTTCACCGTCATGTTTAAGCTCGTGTGCGCATGCTCAAAATGACATAAACAATAGACAAGGACTGATGCGTTTGCTGCCAAATGCGTCTCAAAAGTCTCCCCTTTTTCGGAATGTACAATCATTTCCCAAACCCAAACCACCCACTATAGCTTTCCTCAGGGGTGGTCAAGGGCGGATCCAGGGGGGAGGGGGCAAAGGGGGCCATGGGCCCCCCCTAAAAAAAAACAACCCGAAACCAATTTTTTTTTTTATGTGACATCGCAATAAAGGCAGGCAATGAGTACACCACCATCTTTTCCTCAAAAAAACTTCGGTTAAAGTGGTCAGAAATTGCCTCAGATCGCACCACAGAGCATCTAGAATCCAAAAATGTTTCGGTCCCTTAAGCGGGCCCCGAACCCCACGCCGTAATTTTTTTGACCCACTTTTTTGGGGCACCAAATTTTTTTTGGCCCCCCCCAAAAAATTGTGTTCTGGATCCGCCCTTGGGGGTGGTGGGTCCCAAATGGTAACGAAGAGTGAAGAGCCATTTTAGGAGGATACCAGACAGATCCACCAAGTTTACCTTTGATATAAACGTGGTGTAGTCCATTTTAGTCATGGAGGAAAAAGGATGAGTAAGCGCTTCGAAGGCAACCTTCCTGCCGTCATCGAAGTGGGCCAAATGTGTGCCCGCGTCGGTCTGGGTGTACATCTGTAAGTCTAGCTGATCCACAAGCTGCATCATGTGGATCTGTGAGCTGACGGGGTAAAGTGTCGTGTTACTGTGTTGTTGGATAGTGGACATTAGTGGATTGGTAGTTGACGTGTAACTTTGGTAAATTTATCTTAGACATTTCAGTCGACAAGCTGCATCATGTTCAATGTGAGCTGACAAGGTAAGGTGCAGTGTTGTTGATTATTGGACATTTATTTAGTGGATGGTATAGTTGACCTGACAAATTAACTTTGGTAAATTTATCTCCGAAATTTGGTCGACAGGCTGCATCACCACCATGTAAGTCTAGCTGATCCACAAGCTGCATCATGTGGATCTGTGAGCTGACAGGATAAAGTGTCGTGTTACTGTGCTGTTGGATAGTGGACATTTATTGGATGGTACAGTTGACGTGACAAATTCAACTTCGGTAAAATTATCTCAAAAATTTGTTCGACAAGCTACATCATGCTAAACATTTAGCTGACAGGATAAGGTGCAGTGCCTTTTGTTGACGATTGGACATAAGTGGATAGTTGTTGACAGGGCAAACTGTAAACTTTGGTAAATTTATCTGTGTAATTTTGTCAACAAGCTGCATATCATGTTGATCTGTGAGCTGAAAGGATACAATGTGATGTTACTGTGTTGTTGGTTGGTGGACATTATAAGTGGATGGTGGTTGACAATGTACAACATTTTATCAGCATATTTAAGTGACTGTGGCAAGGCAATGTAATCCATAAGCGGTTCTTTAACCCACTACTGTCGTATAAATGCTATTTTCTCCATGGTTTGAATCAAGCCTTTTGATTTATTACAATCTTTTACTATACATACTCCTTATTTTTGTACTCAGTAATGTTATTTCCATGATGCCTTATTTATGTGTGAAATTAAATGAACTCTGTTTCTCCGGGGGGGGGGATCTTTTTAGTGAAAAGTATGGTGATACCAACCCGCTTATCCACTGAGCGCCGAGATCCCAGAAGTCCCTACCGTTACTCGACTCCAAATCTCGGGTAACTATTCGGCTTCCAACTCGGTCTGTGTGGCCAAAAAGGACGGCGTTCAACGGGATATTACTAACTTTTTTCTTATCAAAATTCTCAGCTGATGGGGCACAAGGGGGGGGGGGGGGAATAGGCTTCGAGTAGGGGGGATGTCTCCGTGCATCCCCCCACCCACACACACACAAGGTTTTCCCCTCTCTGAAAAAAAAACAGGTTTTAGAGTCATTTTGGGGTTAGATTTATCCGTCGCAAAATGAAGAGAAACACTCGATGTCAAGGGAATCACAGTAAAAACCAAAAAGCGGGTTGAAAGAATTTTCACCGTGTGAGTAAAATGAGTTTTGTTCACAAGTTTTTCTTAGCTACACGAGAACAAAGGAATGTCCACACTAGGTATGTAACGTAAACATGTGTGGACGTGGGCAAGTCCAGACATCTGAAAACTGCGGAAAACATCTGAGAACTGGTTTATGTGGACATCTTTTGTTCGGAAGTCCACACAGTGAATATGATGCCTGTATACACCAACAAGCACTCATCACTTTGTTTGATTCGCAATAAGAAATATTCGGAAGCACTTTAGTTGACGTAACACACACACACAGACACAGACAAGTTAACGCGTCGATTCGTCTTTTGGGAATTACAGCCACTGTAAGTAGGCTTGCTCAAAATCCTCTGGAAAATCGAAAACTAATTTCATTCCTTTGTTCTCGATTTTCCGAAGGATTTTCAATTAACTAGCCCTCTTAGGTTGGCTTACGTTGGCTGGGATTGCCACAGACGAAGTGATGAGTAACTTAATATGTGTGTGTGAGCGCAAACTTGTATCCTTGTGGAGACATTTCCACAATAGGGAACAAAAGATTGTATAGGTCTCCACAGAGCAATTTCTATAGATGAATAGGTCTCCACAAGTTTTTTTACGAAATAGATATATGGATTCTACTCTTACTCAAAAACTAGGAATTTCCAAGGTGGGTTGATGTGTCGCAAATGGAAGAGTTTTAGAAAAAGGATATTAAGTCCGAATTTCAGCCAAGGATATTAATTCTGGTTAAAATAAGGGCATTTGGAAACTTCACTTTCAAACTCGAAAACTTTACTACGAGAGAACAAAGAAATGTCTCCACAAGGATACAAATTTGAGAATGTGTGTGTGTGTGTGTACAGGCATCTTGGTCACTGTGTGGACCTTTGAACAAAAGAGGTCCACACGATGCAGTAAATTAAGACGTTACGGATGTGCCACAATGCCCGCAACTTCCTGAAAAACAGCGTGTTAGAGGAAAACAAATTAGCTTTGCGATTTCGTAAATAGAAATAATGAATTTGGCCTCGCTGGGCCAGATGGCGCGCAGTCCATACATGATGGAGATGTTGGTTTTTTGTTGTTTTTTGTTTGGCTTTTCTCGACTATTTTTCCGGTCCACGAGTGGTTGTTATTTCCGTTATACCGTCTGTAGTTACATAAAGTTGAAGCCCGCAGTGAATCTCCACATAAAACCATGGCAACTGGGGAAAATTATTTTAGGGGGATGATTTTGTTTTCGCCGATCCACATTTTTATAAGATGGAATTTTAATCATCGTTCTATCCTCATTTTAATCATCGATTTTTTTTTAATTTTTTTTTTTACTAATGACGTATTGTCGACGATTTACTGGGGGATCATATTTATATAATATTGGATGGCTTTGAGGTGGAAACAAGATGATATATTGTCATAGCGAGTGCAATATTATATTCTTGTATCCCCCGAAAAAAAGCCATCCAATATTTATATTATTATTATTTATATCAGGCTGACTTGTTGTCGACTCTGGAGTGAAATTTTTATGTCAAGAGCATACCATCTGCTGCATGCTATGAATCAACTAACCGCTAGATTCAAGTACGAGGAGCGAGATTCCCTGATTAGCGCAGCGGAGACTGTGTGCCGCGGCCAGCCCCGCCAGCCCCGCCCCGACGATCACCACGCTCACCGACGGTGACTTGCTGCCTGCATCCGGTTCGTCCGTACCGGCAGCAACACCATGGTTACTCGGGTGTAGCTCAGTCAAGAGATCGCCCGTCGTGATTTTCTTGAAGGCATTGGCCTGTTTCAAGTGAAATTTAAAAAAATGAGGTAAAATGCGAACAATCTTATATCCTAAACTCCGTTATTTATGGTTTATTACTGTTATTCGTTATTAAGACACGTATGTCATTATTGTCCATGTTTCAGTGTCAGTATTTTGGAAAGATATTTAATTATAAGATGAACAACTTTATAAGATGCAGAATTTTCCCAACCCGACGTATGGGTGCTTAATTTCGTTTTCGCTCAACAATAATTTTATTCGAAGATTGTACAAAACTATGCAGCTAACTTCAATGACTTGGGCCAAGTTCGGGCAAGGACCATTAGTCGACTAGTGGTTGATTTGTGACGTACCTTACGCCTGCGCACTGGTAGCAACGTGCGAACGTCTCTAGTCAAACGCTGGTCAAAATGTCATCGCAAAACTTCTGGATCCTGGCTCTCTGCTAGCGTTATGAATGCGCGCGGCTATTGGTTACCAGCGAAGCAACAAACCCCAGTAGGCTGGTTCCAAATAGTCGACTAGCGTAGTCAACCATCGTCGACTAGACAGAGTTCGGGCAAACGTTAGTTAACCATTGGTCAACTATAGTCCTTGTGCGAACTTGGCCCAGGCTGTCAAGGCAGGTCCATGCTGTCGAATTTAAGGCAGGTCCAGGCTAGACTGCTTCGTCCCGGTCCCTCCTTTGTCTTTCGGACTTCGAATGTATAGACCATTATCATGTTACTGTCATTTGATTTTTTCCCATTCAGGTCAATGTAACCAAAGCGAGGCTGTAAGGAAAAATAGTCTGGTTCCTTTTTGCACAAAAACATTATCATTCAGTACTGTTATTAGATACAGGGAACATGACTAAAATGGTGGAAGCATGATAAAGGTCTATAGGGACAGGTAGCTAGCAATGAATCCTGTATACATATGCAAAAATATCCCGCCCCCTGAATACAAAATCACAACGATAATATTAGCCCGGAACCAGCCTATTGCAAAATGGCAAGCAGGCTACCACTAATGTGCAAATCTGCGCACGCGTTGCAAAATCTTGAGGTGCGCGTGCATTTAGCAATTTGCAAATTGTCATTGGTCAACAAGGCTTTGAGCGCGCGCAGTGTGCGTACCTGTTGTTTCACCTGCGCAGTAGGCAACAACCCGTGCGTCTCTCCGATGCCACACTGTGCGCGCTCATCTAATGAAGTCCATCAGAGATGCAGGTGACACCCAAATCAACCATGTGAAACATTTCAAATCGGGAATATTAACAAAGAGAGAAGGTATATACCAATGAAAGCCCGACCGCACTGCCCCTGGGCGTGCCCGACGGGCTTGGGGCGGGGCTCCGAGCCAATGCTATGGCACCCGTGGTCTTGGTGCTTGCTGATTGGCCGGTCTCTGTAGACAGCGCGTCCCCGTTCTCGATGAAAACAGGGGCCTCGTCTCCGCCCCCAGCTTTTTCATTGCGTTTCTGCATGGTATGAAAGAATGAGATTCATCAACTTGATCTGTAAAGTCATCACTTCTTTGAGATATAATGGGCAAAATGGGAGGGCGCTATTATTAAGAGTACGTAAACTCTTTTGTATTCACCAAAAAATTACAGTGTTGTAGTCGAGTACTTTTTTCCGAGTACCGCGTACTGCCGAGTACTTAGGTTGCCGAGTACGAGTACGAGTACCGTTCTATTTCCGCTTACGGCCATACGGCAATGGTTCATTGTGTGTAATTGGCCCACACCCCGTCAGACTAATATACACACCCACTCATGGCTAGTTCTGGAATTTACTACCTTACGGAGACATGAACACAATAGGGAACAAAAGATTGTATACGTCTCTAGAAGAACATTTCTATAGATGAATAAGTCTCCACAAGAATTTCACGAAATAGATATATGGATTTTACTCAAAAACTAGGAATTTCCAAGGTAGGTTGATCTGTCGCAAATGGAAGAATTTTAGAAAAGGGATATTTAGTCCAAATTTCAGCCCAGGAAATTAATTCTGGTTAAAATAAGAGCATTTTGAAACTTCAATTTCACACTCGAAAACTTTACTACACGAGAACAAAGAAATGTCTCCACAGGAATACAAATTCCAGAATGGGTGCTTTTAAATGTGTTTGTCCGGACGTACGTGCACATAGGAAAATCAGGAAACTTCAAACTGAAAATACTATAAGGCCGTGGTAAGTCAAGCTATACCATTTTTTCCCCAGGCACGTCCCCCCCCCCAGCGGACTGCCGTGCCCCGATGTACAAAACAATGCATCAGGGAGTGGGAGAAAGGGAGGGAGGATGAGAGGAAAAACAAAACGAGAATGAAACAAGGAGGATAATTAGTACTTCTTACATCAGTTCTTTTATAATTGATGATACGCTCAATAGTCCGAGGTATCCCAAGCTTTTTTCCCTCTTTACATATTTTACTCGCCTGTTTTTTTTTATAGAATAAAACTACAAATGCACCTCTTGAACATTAATTTTGCAAGACGAAAATTGACGAAAATTGATGATGGGACACAATTAAAGGTGCAAAAGAAAAATGCATTGCATGCGGCCTTTAATGAGCATTGGTCACGAAGACATAGAATCCACACGTCGGGGTAAGCAGTGGAAGCAGTTTCCCTTAACGACCTCCCCCAAGACTTTTCCATCATGAGTTCCTCCCTTGAAGCCCCTGTTGCCAAAAAAAACACACAAAAAACCCACCAATGTCGCGTCTTCCACACGCAGGGCCTATAGCTTTCAAGCACCGGTAAGCTGAAGCTCGTGAAGTTCTTGAGCGTATAAATATCCAACATTATCCAATTTTTTCTATTAGGTTTTATTTTTGGAAGTATGTTTTAATTTATTTGTACTATATTCTACCCCAGTATTTTTTATTGCATCACCCGATTTTAGTTAGTTTAGGCCAAAAAAAATAAATATATTCGGTCTCTGGTCAGACCAAAGTTTCGGAATTGACGCGGCCACGCGGCTTTTTTTTTTTTTTTTCTTCTTTTTTCTTCAAGCTTGGATTGTACAGACAAGGTGGGGTACTATTTTGCTTTTTTTGTGTCCTCATGTACATTGGTGTCCTCCATAATTTGCCTTGGTGCTTTCGATCGTTTGCCTTGGTGCAATTTCCCATTCCTTGGTGCTCTTTGGTGAAAAAAAAATTGAGGAGGTGCGGAAATAGAGTTGGAGCAACCGCGGAACATTTTGAAAAAAAAAAGATCGACGCACATGATTAAAATCGACGCGCGCGCTGACCAGAGACCGACTTATTTTTTTTTGGCCTTATATATAAATTTCCTGTTTTAATATTTTAACGCGATTGTGGATTTTATGCGGGTTATGTAACCTTTTCCACAACCCGCGACAGAAATGTCGAAGTAAATAAATATATAATATAGGTTGAAAATTGAGGAAGTAACAAAGTAAGATTAGTTTCTTTTTTTGTCGAGAAAACATTCCTCGATTCACGCACGAAAAAAACTTACACAAGCAACTGACACAGGTCCATCCATGCAATGAGCTTGATCTTTTTTCTATGGTTCACTGTATATTTCAATTCCACAAACAACCTCATAGGCGTAGCCAGCCCTGTAAAAAAAGTAGTGGTGCCCTTTTTTGTGGCAGCTGCCGTTTTGGGTGCCTTTTTTTTCTGAATTCGCACATGTATCGCTCTAAAAAGCGCCAGAAATGGGCCCTTTGTGTGCATAATCGTCGGTTTTGAACGGCGCCCCCATCGACAGATGGTGCCAAGCCCCCAGCACTTTTTGATTTTACGGAGGCCAAGTGTCCGGAGAAAAAAACCTGCCGACATTTCACCACGGATGTGCAAGTGCCCTTTTCACAAAAATTTACCCCCCCCCAATAAAAATGACCGTGCTACGCCACTGAACCTTAGATTGCTTTTTTCCCAGTAAATTACCAAAAAACAAACCTACAGGCACACTCCTAAAAGATATATTTCCCGTGACAGCTGCAAAGCGGAACATTTCTTATTCCCTATAAGCCGAGAATATCACTTAGCACCCCCCCCCCAAAAAAAGAACTGCATGCACTTTATTTTTGGACATTGTCCAGGTACCAGTAAATTATAGTTGAACAAAATATTTGCGCTTGGGATTGGTATATTAGCTTATTTGCATTATCCCAGTCATAATAGGTGAACCATTTCTTTCGTTGAGCTTAATTCACAAGTGACCCTATCAGTAGCGACAGGTATAGACATCGTGTATACCAGGTGCAATAATAACGATATTACTTCAAGGGCGGATCCAGAACACAATTTCTTTTTTTGGGGGGGGACAAAAAGATTGTGATCCCCCAAAAGTGGGTAAAAAAAACTACGGCGTTGGGTTCGGGGCCCGCTTATTAAAGACGCTCTGTAGTGCGATCTGAGGCAATTTCTGATAACTTTAATCAATTGTTTTTCAGGAAAAGATGGTGGTGTACGCAGTGCCTGCCTTTATTGCGACGTCACTTTAAAAAAAAAATGGATTGGTTTTTTTTTGGGGGGGGGGCATGGCCCCCGTTGCCCCCGTGGATCTGCCCTTGTATTACTTATAAATAATATTTCCAAACTGCTAATTGATCATGTGCTTTATAAACGGAGAAATAATAAGAGAAGTTTGTTTATTCTTCTGTCGTTTGTGTGCAACATTCTGTCACGGGCCACAGTTCGGCCCACAGTAAAGGATGACACGAATTTATACAACTGCTTACAAATCAGCATAGGCCTAACTCTCCAGACCATATTTAGACTGTTCGGCATTCCTATCGCTCGTCTAACAGCAAATTAACTAGCTAATTATACGTACCAACAAAGAGGAGAAAAAACTCATTGTGCTCTTGAAGGTTTAGTCCACGATGTCCGAGTCCGACACTGTCTTAGCCTCCTGCAAATTGTCGCTTTAACCTTGACGGGCCTTTCCCGCCAATTTTCAGGCCGACGAAAATTGGACCCCAAGTTCGCTATAGATATACGTTTGGCAGTACATGTATATGGAGTTAGTAAGACAATGACATCGCTATTTGACGTGCTTTCGACATGGCGCACACATGCTGGTGGTTCATGCGACCCTCGATGGCATAAAGCGAACAAGGATCCTAGTCATTTTGCCAGTATAAATAGCAGTGTTTTATTTTTGTTTGGTAAAATGCTCGGCGGTTACAATAATTATCATTTTATTACCTCAGCAGCCAAAACCTGCTGGTATCGACCTCGCGTTTTGAGCAACGATTCCGTTGTGACGCTTACTCATTATGAATAATTATAAATAGTCACCATTTATGACATGTCGATTTCATCTAGAGTTGGTTTCCCTCTTAATTATTAATTCAGCGTTTTCCGAGTTAATTCATAACCAGTATGATTGAAATGGTGCGTTACCGTATTCATTCTTGTATAGGCCTATCAGATTCTCGGTTGGTGCTGGGTGTGCTTGTTGTTATGTCTGGCGATATTGTCATTAAAATATTGCTGTAAACGTGTCAGGTAATGTTGTTTCTTTTGATGCAAGCTTAGCCCATAATATTACAGCATGGTTAGTATCACTTTTTGTGTTTCCATTGTGCTGGGTGTAAATAATATCCAACGGAAATTAAATATGCAACAGTGCCTGGCCATCTGTTGCGTATCGCGTCTGGCTGGCCTACGCAATTAGACTTGCCTAAGTATTTTCGAGGTTTTTTTTGTTTTCGTTTAGAGCGATTGTGATTTCGTAAAAACGGTGTTTACAGTCATGTAGTTGCAAAAAAATGCGACATTATTTGCACAGCGACTAGGTGGGCCAGCGTATAGTTTGAATGTTATCAGTTGTGTCCAGTCTGTATAATTGAAGTGCTATTTTGTGATGCGATTTCGCCAGGACGATTTTTCAAGTCTATCATAATTGTGAACTTCCAGTTTATGATAGGTCAACAGTGCCGCTATAATGTATATCGATTATTGGTCGCCGCATTGTGTTGTGTGTTTTCAAAAATGTACAGTTAATCCATGATGGAAAGTGGCTCTTTTATTCAGTGCACTCACACAACTATATAATAATGGAGCTCCATTGCATTACAACCGCCATCTTGGCTTTAAACATAACGCAAAGCAACGTGGGACAAACAGGGAACTTTTCCCACACTTTGCATATATATCGATTGTGCATGTTTCTTTTTGACCCAATCATTCCTATTACCCCATACTTGCCTACATGTACATCAGTGTCCAAAGAACATCACCCACATATTCAAAAATATATCGATATTTTATTGACCACATACATCAGCGCACATCGCACCATCTGTTACTGGGCTACGTCATAATTTTCCATTATTCCTAACCCAACCCTCTAGTTCCATACCAGCACAACAGTTTCTGATATGTTCCGTGTACATGTATAGCTTTGTCAAAATAAACAGCACAATATTTTTGTCGGGTAAGGAGCGTCTCTATACGCAGCTGTCGATAGCCACTGAACATTTCCCCGTAAAACTGCCTTCACTTCCTCCACTTGAAGCATGGACAAACTCAAGGGATTTGCCAGCGGTGCCGGGACATTTCTCAACAGAACTGTTCAGGTCGGTATTAATATTATGCAGTATACATTACAAACATTTAGCATGCATTATATTTACATGTATATATTCAGTGTCAGTGAGCAAAATACTCTGTGCATTTGTATTTCCTAGTGCTTTATTGTAATAGTTTATGGCGACCTCTATACACACAATGTGCATGTACATCTTTCATTTACAGCGCAGGGTACGGGTGCGCAGCCCATGATACCGGTGTAAAAGATTACCAGCTAAAAGATGTACACGTACGCATAGCTCTTGCTGGTTTTCACTGGTTCACGCTTTGCCATCAAGAAAATTTGCCAATGATCAACCTTTTTTTTTGTATCCAAATAAAACACGCTAATCAAACAACAAACAATGTTATCACAACGTGCTTACTTTCGCATTATTGACACAATTAAAATCAGCTTGTGGTTTTCAGACGATTGACATGTTTTTATCACAAACAGTAATTGATCTTGCACTTTCAAATGGTGTCTTGTCTCACTGATTTGATTCCCTTTTTGGGGGGGGGGTGGGGGTGTCTTTCCAAAAAAAATTATTTTAGGTCCAATAAAATAAATGTATTAGTTTATCACCCTAAATGGGGAAAAATTATGCTGGCGAGCGTTTTTTTTTCTCTTCAAGTCTAAACGTACACAGGCGGATCCAGGAATCTTCGCGGGGGGGGGGGAGGGTATTCATCGGTAATCTGAAATGTTGACACGTTTTTTCCCGGACACTTTGCCTCCGTAAAATAAAAAAGCAGGGGGGGGGGGGGAGGGGGCTCGTGCCATACTTTCAATGGGGACGCTGTTGAAATCCGACGATTATTAACACCCACTAACCAAGCTGGTTCTGTACGTATTTGGGTGTCGGAGCGGGGGGGGGTCGAGTTTTTTTCAGGAATTTCTATGGATTTGTTATTGGGACAGAGCTGAGGAGGAGGGGGGGGTCCCCCCTTCTGGCTCTGCGCCTGGTACAAGTGCAATTCCGTGATAAAGGCACATAGTCGTGTTTACATGGACTGCAATAGTGTACCGTGTAAATTAAGGCCACGGGATCAAGAAGGGGCGCTGTGGAGGATATTTTCATGAGAGAGAACGATGTCCCCCAAAAAGTCCTTTTCCCGGTGTTGCATGATGTACATCTATTTGGGATTATTCAGCGCTAGAACTGCTCGAAACTAACGGGCGCAGGTGGCTAGATTATTATTGTGCTCTTGAATCGCCAAACTAATTGTGCTGGTATGGCCTATACGTACACGTACACAGAAAATGAAAAATAGTCCAGTGGGGAAGTTATGAAATGATTACCTGAACCAGTGACACTCAAATAAACTTTCACAAGTGAGCAAAGTTCCAAATACGGAAAAATATAAAAAATACAGTGGAACGTCGCTATACCGAACATTCGGCTATATCGAACATCGTCCTTGGCTCCCGATTTTTGTGTACAAAAAATACCGAAAATTGTGTTTGAAAAATGTCAACAGAAGAGCAACAAGTGGCTATTATTTTCCCAAGGAATAGTAGGGGAAAACCACCCATCGATGTAGGTAGTAAGCTCAAAAACTCTGTAATTTACAAAAGAGCGACAAAATTATTTCCCATTGAATAGCAGGGAAAACCACCCATTGATGTAGGTACTAAGCTCAAAAACTGTGTAATTACATAATTCAATAGTCGGCACGCATTCCAAGTCGTCTTTCAGAAACTTCCAGGGCGCGCAGCGCAGGAAGACGTTCTGAAGGGTGCTTTTTATTGAGAAGTGACCGGCAGCTTAAAATCGCTATACCGAACGATCGCTATTACGAATCACTTTTTGTGGATCCGGCGGTGTTCGTTATAGGCGGTGTTCGTTATAGCGGCGTTCCACTGTATACCCAAACTGTAGTCTATGCAATGTCCCCTTCACAGCAAGGGTCTATGATTATGTGAACAGATTGTACATGTACATGTATTACCAAAAAAGCATGTCAGCCAAATTGACCAATCAACAGCTAAGTCCACATTTCTGATCAAAATGACGTCACAGTTTCTAAAGTGACTCATTGGCTGGCGTGCGGGGTCGCAATGTTTATTCTGCATTCTTCACATTAAAGGGAATATACATCATTTGCTTTTGCTGTAATTTTCAGAAATGGATGGAATTGGGGGTTGGAAATATATAGCAAATATAGTTACACTGACTTTTTTGAGGCTTTGGGTTCGAAAATGCTATAAAAACCAAGAAAAACAATCATTTTCCTGTAGTCTGGTTCCCTGACTCCATATAAGAAGAAACAGAGCAGTTTACATACATTGGGGAATTGTAAGGTCAGGGAACCAGTCTAGCTGGCTTGTACCCGTTCATAGATGTGTAATCGATTGCAAACAAGTGCGATGGTCAATTGGGGCAAGTATTTGAAAAAAAAGCCAGTTTTTTTCCAACGCTGATCGGCCGACCAGCGTTGGAAATTGATACAAAAATACCACTTTTCTTGAAAATGACAGTATACCAGGTGCCATGAATTTACCGGATGCTTTACACTGTCATTCACTAACAGTCCAGCAAAATGATTTGGTAGTTTTATTTTTTGATGTTTGCAAATGTTGTATTTTCCCTTTAAGAAGTTGGTTACGGAGAGTGTTCCGTTGGACAACAAGTGATACTCAGACTACCCGAACTGATGCGGGGGGGGGGGGGGAATAATTAATGTTATGGGGCCTTAATAATATGACCATTGATGAGAAAATGTAACATTTAAATATAAATGTACTCTTTACAACAATTGCAAATAATGTGGAGTGCCGACGTTGATACAATGCCTCTCTTTATACTTAAACGTGGATGGATGTGGTGACAATCAACGGTTAATGCAGGAATGTGACTTTTATGATTTTAACAAATATATATTATTTTACAACTACCGGTTTTACTACAAATTGCCGACATTGATACAATTATGCCTCTTTTACTTGACTAAAAAAAAAAGGAAAAAGACGGATAAGTTGTTTTGTCAACTAAAATTGCGTTCCCCGAGTTTCATCCCGAAAAAATATATTTCTTATCTAAATCTCTATTTTTCGAGCAAGACATCGACCGAAAAAAATCAGCCCATGTTTTAATAGTTATTCAAAACATGTAAATAATTTATAATTTCGAATTATTGGCTTCCATACAATAATTACGTTCTTGCAGTAACCCCACAATCAGTATACAAACCGGGAGCCCGTCTGCTCGCAAAAAGGACGGTGCCCCCCCCCAAAAAAAAAACCCCACACAAACAAACAAAAACCCCAAAAGGTTGCAGACGTCAAAAAAAGGGAAAGAAGTAGGTTTCAATAATTTGATTGAAATAACCTACAAGTTGAAAATGGATTAATTAATAGACAATAATCGAATTTGTTGAACCACACAGGGAACGCAACTTCAAGGCAGCGAGGAATTTGCCACGTTGTGGGAAATTGCATTTTACAAATTCTGACTCAGTACTTATATTTCTGCTGAGTGTATACTGAAGTACATCATTGACTTCTACAACGTTATACTAAATCTGATGTAATCCTTTGTTGGCGGAGGGAATCTTGTTCGTTTTTCATGCGAACTGCTATTGCTGGAACCGTCTGCCGTAAGACCTTTTTGTCCAGTCGGAGTAGTTTCAGCATTTGTCTCCTGAAGACTGACGAGTTGGCGGCGTAGATGAAAGGGTTGACCACGCTACATAGCGAGGTCAGGGCGGGGAAGATTACCATGAGGCGGGGCTCATCCTCAACCACGCCCACCGCCCATAAGGAGATGAAGACCACGTAAGGCATGTAGCTTACGATGAACGCACTTACCACCATGAGCAGTGACTTAGCCGTGGCGATGTCAAAGCGGTTTGTGGGCCGTGCGACCCTCGCTGCGCCCGCCGCTGCGCCCGCCGCTGCGCCCGCCGCTGCCTCGACAGTCTGACGCAGCCTTGCATCGATACCAGCTTTCTGCCGCTTGGTGCCGTAATAGATCCAAGTGTAGGTGATGCTGATCATGGTAAGCTCCCCAATGATAACGCCCAGGCCTAATAGACGGTCGCGCAGTGTTAGCCGCGTGCGGCGGTCTAGGCAGAACGAATAGGTTCCGCTCTTGTAGGTGAAAGCAGAGAATGTCAGCGAAATGATGTAGTTGATTAAGATGAGGGCGCAGGGCACGATTTTTCGGATACGGAACCTGACGTTCTTGGTGGACTTGAGCACAGCAATGGCCCTGATGATTCCCATCTGCATCATGGTCATGAGAGACTGCACTGTACAGACGTAGTGCGTAAACGCTGAAATGTGGCAGACAACGAAGATACCTGATGAGTTTGTCTGTGAAGGAGCTCCCGTCTTCACCACCAAAAGCTCGTACGCCAGGCGAGCGGCGTAAGTCGGCGCTACCAGCACCCCTAGAAGCAGATCAGTCACCGCCAAGTTGAAGACGAGAATGTTGAAGACCGTGCGCATCTGGTGGTACGTGGCGATGACCAGGCACACCAGGAAGTTCCCTACCGTGCCCAAGACGAATATGACGGCCAGCGTGGCCACGGTGCACGCAATTATTGTGATCTCAGTTGGTGAGAGCGGTCGAAACTCCCCATAATCACCCACATCAGTGTCATTTTCCACGGGGTACAAAGGGACACTTGCTGTGATCATCTCTCCCCACATAGCCATCGCCATCTCGCCTCTCTTGAGTAAAGGCTGTTGAAACCGAGTATTTTGAATTTTGCTTACACTTCGTCGCAACAAGTCAGAAGCAGATCGTGCACACGGGCCGAGATGGCCACTCGTTCAACTTGGGACTACTTCTCTTGCGGATCGGTTTATGCATTATGTTTTATGCGACTAGCTCTCGGGCCTACATTGTATTTGGCCTTTAGTCAAGTCCCACGCGCCTTTACCCGGACCACCCGGACACGTAACGCACCCAGTCACACTGCTGCGTAACAATGCGCAGTGTCTCTGTAGAGAGTACTTAAGCAAGTCCCGTGACTCCTCATTTCCTTTGTATAATGAGCAAGCGTTTCCCTTAATTACCGTATACCCCTCGCCATTTTAATTGGGCAAGACCCCCCACCGATGTGCGCGCTTTGTTGCATTTCATTGGTGCATCTTCTGACTCCGTCATACTTCCTTCGAGATGCCCACGTCATACCATAGAGCAAGTGCCAAGTGGTCATACCTACGGCGTAGAACTAGTTACGGCTTCGTGTGCGTGACAATTGAAACGAAAAACGGAACGGCGATTGGGTTTGGGCATTGTTTCCTTGCACTATTATATACGCCAAAGATCGTATATGGGAAAGATAAAACACTGGATTTCTTTAATTTGTACAGCATTCGATCATAAAACGCTATACGTAATTAAATCGGGGAAGGGCGCCTCAAGCGAATAGGTGTAGGTAAATGCGTGTACTGTATAGGGCGACGGTGAATCATCACGTGAATTATGCAACATCGGGTAAAATGCAGGAGTTTCATTAACTTTAGAAAGATGAGGAAATGAAGAGACGAATAATTGTCTTTTTATTGAAGACTTGTAACTTTATTATTATTGTGTGCAGAATAACACCTTACTTTGCATTCTTGGATAATATAGCTCTGAATTAAGCAAAAAAGTGTCCCCATAAATTACGGAAGTATACGTAGAAATCAGATAATAGGAATGCCGATATTTCCTGCTTCACGGAAGGAGATAAAAAATGTACCGAGACTGGAGATAAATATAGAAAACAGTACTTATTTTACAGGCCTCATTGGTAAAAGAGAAATTGTGGGCCTTTTCATTTCCATAGGTTTGGGGGCAGTATTCCATCGCTTCGAATGCCCAACTGCGTGGCGACATTTCTTTTCCAAAATTAGATCGGACAATATCAGAAAAGGGCGCTCTCTCTGCTTTATGCATATTCATGATGTCCAGGGAAATAAGACTAAGAGAATAAGTTATATAACAGGAAATAATAGTGTTTAAATCACCGACGATTTGCAGCTCATTCGTGCACTTGTTGGAATGGTTGGAAGAAGTCTTCTATTCTTCTAATGACTTCTAATCAGGTGATCCGAGGTCGAATCTCAGTGGCCGTTTTTCAATTCTTCTCATTTTTCCTTTTACATATCTAAAGTGAGGTAGGAACGTTTCTCACAAGACCTAAAGCCTATCTTGGGTTTGTGTCATGGAGACAGGGCATTAGATATGCATGTAAATGGACCAATCAGAAGATGGAAAGCGGATGTCCTTTGGGAAAAAAAGATTCGCAACCGGGTGCAGGCCGCGTAATTTTTATTCCTAGGAGGGTTAGGGGCAATGTCATGAATAATTCACGTTTATCCATGAGAACGGACAATGACATCAACAGCATTGTTGTTAGTTACTCAACTAGTTACAATACATTAAAGCATTTTAAAGAACGGTTGTCGTCGAGCTACCACATAGTAGCCTAGTGGATAGCGAGATGAGCTATGGATACAAAGATCCCTGGTTCGAATCCACGTCGTCGCTGCTCATTTTCATCAGCTATTTTTCTTCTCCAAATTTATCACTGAGATAATTTTAAATTAAGGGGAAAATAGAACGAGAACCTAAGTCTTGCAATGATTCAAAGGAAAACTGAATTATTCATGGATTGCCCCTAACCCTCCTAGGAAAAAAAATTACGCGTGCAGGCCAGTAAGGCCCGAAATTGAATAACCCGTGAGGTTATGGACAAATAACATGCAGTAAGAGACGAAGTTGTAATTTAGCTGATGTGCTGTATTTGGCGCGATGGCTGTGATGCTGTCTGTCTGATTTCTAGATTCTACTGGGTTTTCACAGTAAATGAGCAATTACATTCCTATCTTACAGGTTTTTTGGCCTTATTATGAACTGTTCACTAACTATATTGAATATTAATAATACAATATTGAAGGTGTTTGGTCAACTTGTATCTGGGGCAGGGCTAGGCAAATTAGTTGGTTTTCCTAATAAGTCCGTGAGCTGTGCAGCCTGACCTCCAGCCACGACGGAGGGTCTTGTGGCTAAACTGGCCACTCATTACCAGGAAAGTAGTCCTGTTCCTTGAAGGTAAAACCATACAACTTCTACTATAAATAACATGATATTATATCATGGTGATAATTGCCTAAGCCGGCCATATCACGTTTTTGTTTTGCTATTCGAAACATTAATTTTTATGCCATTAACTTGAAGGTTTGTACAAAAAGAAAGAAGGGCGGAAACCGTGAACTGGACTGCGAGCTCGTATTTCTGTGAAATTAAGCCCTAATTGCTTTATTTTGCAATTGAGCTGATAATGCATTCTGTTTAAAAAATGGCGATGGGCTTTTACTTTAGGTGATCATCTTTGGATGAAACTTTCTCCCAAAAGTCATTGGTTAACCCTCCAAAATTGAACAGCAAATGAAAGATGATGAAATAAGCTTTAATTTGATGTGTGTCTGAAACACCTCGTAATTATTGGAAGTGGAAGTTAATGGTGGGTGCACACCGGTAAATAGGCCAAAATCCATCGGCCGAGCTCATAAATAACCTCAAAATATTTTCTATATTAGAGAGTTCTGTGCGCCGTTAAATTGGGGAATTGAAGACATATGGTAACGAACATCTGGCCCGGACTTGGGCTTCCAATTCTGAAAATTTTGGATGCTATTGGGCTCGAAAGTGGCGCTATTCTGCCATGTTGTTGAGGGGTCGTTTTTCAAGATGGCTACTTTCCCGCTTTGGGGAAAATAGGGGTCGTCTTCTTTTGGGTGAGAATATCTCGAAAAATCAATGGTCAACCCACCAAAAAATGAAAAGAAAACGAAAGATGACATGTTGATCGTCATTTTTCGGTGCAGTTTGAATACCTGTGAGAGTTCTGAGTATTTTTAAAAGAATTTTGAAGTATGGGCATTTAGCACTAGTGTCTATGGGAATTTACTTGCAGGGTTGCATCCTGGTACTGCAACCCACTTGCTGCAACCCTAATGTCGGTGGGGGCGCTCTTCCTTTTCATTGAACCCCGGAAGCATTTAACGTACGCACGACTGTGTACGTGTAATTTTTTCTCGACGAAATCTCACCAGGTGATGGCTACTTAACACCGCAATTTGAAGCACCTGCCAGCTAATTTCAAGGGTTAAGTCACCCATAAAAAGCCAGATTACGGTGGTCTGCGAGCGAACAGTGGCATGACATCGCAAACCATGGAAAATGTGAAGAAATTCGCGGGGCAGGCTGGTACATTTTTTACACGAGCGAGACAGGTATAATTTTAATATTGGCATGCACAATTGCAATGTATTGAAAATTAGGCCATCGTGTATCTACGGGCCCGGTTCCCTATGCTATAGTATAGGGACAAAATCCACTTTTAAATCATTTGACCTATCAATTAATTGGCGACAAGAACAGGCAGGTATGTCGTGCAATAGATTGAGGGCAGGGTTTTGAATTTTGGAGGGAAATTTGGGGGTAAAATATGACGATAATTTCGGACTTTATTTCCCTTTAAAAAAAATCCTCCAGAGCCACAAATCTGAAAAAGAAAAAGTAATACTCTGCAATAAAATGTTTGAGGCATATTAAAATAATAAAAGAAGAATATTCATATTTATTTGGGGATGGGAAAAAAAACCTTAAAAATGTGGCGGGAATCAGGATTCGAACTCAGGACATCCCACTCTCTAGAGCAGTTGCTTAACCACTGCACCGATTGTGCTACACAACTTTGGTGGGAGTTTAATACACGTTATAATTCAGCCCTATCTTAAAGAGTACAGTGCCCTCTGTTGATATGGATTGTCGCTGGCAAACCTTTAGTAAACGTTAGTTTGCCGGCTTTACCTCCGGCAAAATATCCACTACCTAATAAAAAACACCCTTGACTTAGCCCAGGTGGGACGAAGTCTTAATTGCATTACAACTGACGTCCAGGATGAGAAATCTCTACTTAATACCATCCAATATTTTGACCTAATTTTTGTTGCGTTTTACCTCGTTATAGAAGCTTGTTTCACGCCTACATACTCTATGTATCCTTATCTATTGATCCGGGGGGTTCAGGAATTCCATATGTGATGCTGACCAACGTTAATCAGTAAAATAAACTCTAAAGCAACGTTAAACTTGTACTTTTTGTAGTCTCTTTTCATCAGTTTCTCACCGAATTGCTAGCGCCCTCCTTTGTTTAGTTTTGGTTGGAACAGTGACGTCACTCCAGCCGACCGAAGTTGCCAAAACGCTCAGCCAATGGCAAAAGCCGAAACATGTTTCTGGTAACTGTCGCAAAAACACGCTCGGTCATTGGATAGGCGACCGCGCCTACAAGTTAGTGCGCATGCGTGTGAGGGCGGTTACTATTAGGAAGTCGCACGTGTGCACTGCACGTTCACGACGCGCGCACGGCCGTACGTACGCCATTTACGACTGGACTCGGTACGTGTGAGGAACTGATGAAAAGAGTCTACCAAAACGTACAAGTTTAACGTTGCTTTAGAGTTTATTTTCCTGATTAAGGTCGGTCAACATCGCATATGGAATTCCTGAACCCCCCAGCCCAATAAATAAGGCAAGACGTAAAAATTAGCTTCTCCAACAAGGTAAAAATATTGAAAATATTGGTCATAATTTGTTTCGCCCGGTTTTGAGCACTTCATACCCTGGACTCCCTCCGTAACGTAGGGAGGAAAGGGAGTCCACCTGGGCTAACCCTTGACTCTCATTTGATCGAAACTTGCGCATGCTCAGTTTCATGTACATGTAGGCGTATGTCGTCTACACAACACAGCTGTCTGTTCACGTTGTCCGATATGTTACCGTAAATGGCCAAACCAACAGAACTTTGTTTTGTTGGCTTTTTTTTTGGGTAGTATAGTCACTTGACTTTTAGGGATCTTGTTTGAGAAAAATCTACCCCAGTTCACACCACGTGTTTGACGGAAGACCGTCTTAAATCATCGACGAATCATTTTCTGATGGTTGACCTCAATCCTTTGACCTTTGACCCCCTGCAGTACACAGAGGAGAAACTGGGCAGTGCTGAGAAGACTGAACTGGACGCTCAGTTTGAGAACCTGCAGCAGAGAGCTGACCGCACCAAATTATGGACGGAGCGTATCCTGTCACGCACAGAGGCAGTCCTGCAGCCAAACCCAAGTAAGAAGAACTTTTATGATTATTGTCAAACACTGAGGTCAGCACACCTTGCAAAACTTTCTGCATTATGTTTTAGCGCATTTGCCTTGGTCATGTTGGTGTTGTGTCAAAGGGACACTCGGCCTGAAATCCCCGAAACTTTTATGTTTTGTTTACTCATCCTATTTCAAATGTCTGGTTGAAAGAAAACTAACCTAATGTCATACCGTTCCCAAGAAAAGATGGTTGTTTACATCAGACGCAGCGGACATATTGTGGATTATGCATGTTTCCAGCCGTGTCAATTCAATGTTCAGAACACGTTGTGTGTGTGTCACAATACACACAGCACCAATACACAAATGTTGTTTCTCACACGTCCGCAGAATGTGATGCACTGTGCAGCAGGATTCACAACTAGCACTCAACAGCTTCATTGTAAAGAGTCCAAATTTTGACCCCTGACGTTTTTTTCTCGCATGGTACTCGCAAGAATAACACAAAAATGCCTAGTTTTTAAAGGACGTTTGTGTGGACGTTTATATCCTACTTTTAAATGCTCTTTCCAATTAACATCATTTTGTTTAAAATGCATTTTTTTTAGCCGAATTGGGCGCATTGCAGGACGTAATGTCCCTTTTAATGTTTCTGTAATTGTCGTGATTTTTATCAAACGCTGAGGTCAACACACCTTGCTACACTTTCTGCACTATTTTTTAGCACATTTGCATTGGTGTTGTGTTTATAATCAGCAGCTTCAGACTTTACATCATTTTTCTAAGTGATTTCATATTTCAGTAGCTTGCTTTATGACTTGAAAATGAATAATCTGTGACAATGGACTCCTGATGGACTGGTGATGAATAAATAATAATAATAATAATAATTACCAACAATGGGTCATTTGGGAGACATTCCCATAGACTTGTGCCCAAAAATTTTCAAACTTAAATGTGCCCTAACCCAATATTCCCTTGTCCTTTTTCAACGAATTTTGGTATTTTTTTTACTAATTAGACCACGAGCAACAAATATAGCCTGATTGCGACAGTAAAATTTTGCCTCTGAAGGGGGGCTGTGGAATTAGGGAGACATGAAAATGTCTCCCTAATGACCAGTGTCTCCCTATTGTCGAAGAAATTACGATAACCTGTCTCCCTAATGGTACATTTGTAGGAATAATTGTTATAATAATATAATAATAATTGTGACTTCCCTGTGATGAGTTATGATTGAATAGTGATTGACTTATGAATGTCATGTGGAATGAATGCCAGTAGAATGCCATGGCCCAGTGGTTACAGTGTTTGATGGTATGCGGGTTCGAACCCTGCCAGGAACATGGTGTTTGTGCCCTTGGGCAAGACACTTAACTACAATTGCCTCTCCACCCAGGAGTATGAATGGGTACCTGTGAGGGTAGAGGACCAAATGTGCGCTGATATTTGGCTGCCGCGTGGTCTCTTGGTCTCTTGGCCTCTTGGCCTGATGAACGGGGAATAATTGTAAAGCGCTTTGAGATTGTTGAGACAATGGAAAGTGATAAGCATTACAATTAATTGTTTGTATTATGAATGACTTGTGGTCACTTATGATTGACTTGTTATCATCTTGCAACTGACATATGATGACCTGCGGTGGATTTTGATTTTTGACTTAAGATTGACTTTTGATAAATTGACTTTTGAAAGAATTATAATTACTTGTTGTCGTCTTGTGACTGGCATTGGATGACGTGGTGGACTTGTGACGACTTGACTGCAGTCTACGCAAAACCCTTAAATTCAGGTCCTGTCTGTCTCCTCGTTTTTCAGGCCGACGTATGGAGGATTTCCTGAACACCAAGCTGGATCGTAAGGTGCAGGACAGGGAGACCAACTTTGATGCTTGCGGGGCAACGATGATTGAAGCAGGCAACGAGCTGGGGCCAGGCACCCAGTATGGTGAGAATATCTAAGAACACAAACTGAGACCTCAATCACTTTAATCCTAACTCGTAACCCAAACCCTCTTCAATTCTCCAAAATCAACCAGGCAGTTTGGAGGATTGAGGCTGAATGGCCAAAAAAGTGTCAGTTGATTTTGCATTGTGTCGAGGTCAGAGGCTGTGCCCTGCAGTGTTTATAATCAGACGTGCATAATTGAGGCCAACGTTAGTTTGGCTACCATCCTGGATATCATTGACACCACCTCAAGATATTAACAGTCATTGTGGGAGGATTTTGAATGATGGAGGCAGTCATGGCTTCCCCTCAAACTCTTCAAAGGCCTATCAAGCCTACTGGAAAGCAGTAGTGGCTAAGCTCTGCTGTCTTCAGTCCTTTGGCCGATTGAATCCACAAAGTTTCCGGAGTTTTAGAGGAGACCAGAATGCTTTCATGTAAAGCCGTGCATTTTCAAATAATTTAGTATTCGATTATTCCAACTTGAACTTGATCCAATATTCAAATATTCGATTTTGAAATGTATGATCAAAACGCCAGCCTTATCTGGTCCGTTGATCGGGATTCGCTGATAAGAACTTGTCCTGCTTATTATCAACTTTCGCTAAGTAGTTTTTTTAGTTCTGATAAGAACAGTCCTGCTTAGTTCTAAAAGAACTTTTCTTTGGTCTCAACGTTTCGACTAGCCTGCTCTAGTCATCGTGGCCTAATTTTGTATTTTATAGCTGAAATATACCAACAGGACATAATTGACATAGTTTATTCTAAATCTGGCCTTACCAGTACAGACATATCAAGTTGTGGTATCAATTATTTAAGAAGAAGTATGAATTTTTCCTGAAGGATTGATGACTTAGGCTTTTTTCTTCAGTTGTTTTTAATTGCTGAAAAAATTGACATTTGAAATGCTTGGTTTCGGCTCTCCAAGGTGGTCGTTAAATTGTTGAGTTTCAGTACGGACGTCTGTTTTCATTAATTGGTGGCTGCATTTATTTTTAGTTCAAGATTCTGTTTGCTGCAAATTGCACCATGTTGTTAAAATTTGTCATGGGAAAATCTAAAGAAATTTCAGGAACCACGAATTGTCTTCATTCGTTCTTCATATTTTCTGTCTTTATTACTGATAAATTTCAGGTTGACCTTCATTTAATATTTCAGAATTTTCAAGGTGGATCATGTCCAAAATTGATGATTTTTGAAGTCGGTCAATTCTAAGACATAGTACAAAAATACGAATGAGGAGTTAAGTCGCCCACAAAATATACAATTACAAAAGCATTCACATTGTTTGTAAAATTCCAAAACTTTCAGCAACAGGTTGAATAAGGTTTTCAAAAAGCGATTTTTTTCTTAGAGATAGAAATAATAAACTTCTGATTTGTTTCTTTGAATTGAAGAATATGTTTTGAATTTCAGAAAATTGTTCATTCATTGGTTGAGAAAATTGGTAAAAAAGGATACTGTAACTCAGAGATCATAAGAACTGTAAATTCTCCAAACATTTGTTACGGTAGTAGTCAAAACGTCTTTTGTGATTGTCACAAATATCAGGGACCACTAACATGAATAATACAACATACATGTATATTGAACATAAATTGGGCACGTAGACCAATAAATGTTATAATATAATGTTTCTTATTTCTTTCTTTCTTTGTTTCACCCAAGGTGCGGCTCTTGTGCAATGTGGTGGCACCCAGAAGAAGATGGGCCAGTTTGAGAAGGAGTTCATGCAGTCCGCTATCACCAACTTCATCAATCCACTGCACAACTTCTTGGATGCGGACATGAAGACTATCAGCGTAAAAAGCTTTCCATGTCTTTAAAAATGAATCGTTGGCTTTAATACTGGATTTCTGGCTAGCTGGCTGGATTTCTGGCTAGTCAGCTAGAAGGCCTGATGGCTAGCATGCTGGCAGGTTGGCTAGCTAGGTGGCTGGTTTGATTGTTTGTTAGCAGGCTAGCTACTGGCTGCCTGGCTCCCCAAAGATTCTGTTATTCTTAAGCAAACAAACAAAAAAGGCTAAACAATTTTTGAAATAAGATGCTTTTCAAACAAAAATGTTGGTACGGTGACAATTTGAGGTATCGAATTCCCGTTAACTCTTTCATATCATACAGTTCTCACGATTTTCTTTTTATCTCCATATAGAAAGAGCGCAAAATCTTAGAAAACAAGCGACTGGATTTGGATGCTGCCAAGGGCAAACTGCGCAAGGCCAAGAGCCCAGAGTCATCCCAACTTGTGAGTAAAAAACTAATTTATCCTTCCCCTTTTGTCCCGTTATTCTATGTGTAAATTTTCAACTTTCAGTAACAGAATTGTTAATCCCAAAACTATCGGTACGGGCCAGTTTTCCCATCTTTATGTGAACTGTATTTCATGTATTTGTGTCGATTGATGTTTGGGCTTTTAGTGTCACTGGTTTAAGCAAGTTTTTCTTTCAAGGCTCACAGGCTTTTCGATGCACATCTTGATTACAGTCTCTGCTGAAAAGACACGAGCGCTGTTTGCAGAATGATAATGTGCTAAAGTTGTACCAGAAAATGGAGCCTAGGGTTTCGGGAATTCACCACATTATTAATATCAGAACCATATTTTCGTTGTTGAATGAGCAACACATTTTAACCGGTATATTTGGATATCTTAAATGAGGCAATCAAAGATATGTGACGTGGTATTTCAAAATCAGGCACATTTAGGCAAGAAGTCAATTTTGAGTTATCGCAACATAAGTAAAATAAAGACCTTTCTCTTTCAAATGCCACTTTGTTTTTTGAAATTGGATATTCCAAAGTGAAGTTAATAAATTTTGAAATCGGACTGTCCGAAATGTCAAAAACGAAAAGTAGGCCTTTAAAGTTCGATTTTAGTGAAAAAATTATTTGTAGATGAAATTTCAGTTAAAAAGTTTTACAGAACATTTTAAATATTAGTAGCATCACAACCCTCAAAAAATTTCAAAATTGCTGAAAATCACCCCAATGTCATTTTTCACCTGTTTCTCAATTCGTAGCTCTGCCCAATTCCGCCAGATTTTTGACATACCGTGTCACATATTATGATTTCGTACGTGGCCCCGTCTTTTTGGCTGTGCAGGACTGTTAACAAAGTAACAACATGAGCTGAGTGTGGTGGAATTGATTGCCATGCACGGCTGATTTTCATTTTTCACGTGCAACAAGCACTGGCTGAAACGTTGTCTAACACTCGTGGTTTTTGCTTTTTGTGGGATTGATTGAAGAATTTGCTTGATTTTTGTAGTGCTGTTTCAAAAAGAAAAAAGGTTAAGTGTGGCCGTGCATGACAGTCTTTGCAAACTGCCTGGCTTCAAATCACAGTTACTGTTTAAAAAAAATTAACAACTCTTTGGATGAACTACTGTATAATTCACACCTCGTAAACTTGTTCACTTCATTTAAAGATATAGCCCATCATTTGTAATTTGTGAATTTTGTTTGTTTGAAGCAACAAAAGTGCTCAAACTCTAAAGAAGGGTGCTGAACAACTAACCTGATGAAGTTTCAGCTCAGCTTCAGCTGTATATTCCGAGAAAAACGGCATTCTAGAATCTCAATTTCAAATCAAAAGTTGCTGAATCATGTTTTGAATTGGGCGTGAATTCAGCAGTCGAGACACGTTCTCACTGAGCCGATTGCAGCTACGCGATGTCACGCACTGATCCGACGAATTATAGCAACCGCGTATGCGTGTGCGTCATGCCAATGCTTGCGCGCACTTCACCAAATAACAAAACGAACCACTAATTTAAATTTCCTACGGTGCGTCTTAAGAAGCACCGTTGGGAAGGCCTTCTTTCGTCGATTTCTTCAAAATAACAGCTTGCCAGAAAGAATAATTTCACAGGGAGTTTAGTCCCCTTACTATCTTTCAACCAAGTATGTTTCTCAACAATAATTACGCCAGTTGCTTTTTGGATAGCTGCAAATGATGGACGATAGCTTTAAACATGCGCTTTGATTTTTATGCCGAATTTCTATTTGAATTTCTTGGTTCTATATGGCACTCATTTTATCGTCATCATTTTCCCTTCTCATTTTCTGTTCTGAATCTCTTCCTGCTTTTACTCATGCTCCTCTATCAGCCAAACAGTGAAGACGTGATTCGTACAGTAAGTGTCCGTGTTTGAGCAGTGCGTCATGTATCTGTGCATACCTCGTCCAGTTCAATTAATACTTCATTTAACCGTGGTCCTACTGCATCCGCCAAAACACTTCAGTATACCCTCCAAAGGTCCATGACATGAATTTTGCACTGGAGCATATTTGCAGCAAATAGCTGAAATGAAATAAAAACTATGAGACGTCCCTTTTTGGTAAAACTTTTTTGCAAAGTGTACCGTTTTAAATATTTAAAAAGTTTTGTGTTTTTCCCGACACTTGAGGGCGCTGTAGCTGTAATGTCACTTTAGGAACTACTCTTCAGATTAGTTTTTTTTCTCTTCAAATTATAAACCCAAAATTTTGCTTATTGAAAACATTTGTGGATATAGTTTTCTCATTGTTTTACTGTCATATTCTGAATCAAGAATAAACTACTAAAAGCAGAAAAATTTACACATGCAGCAATCCCTAAAAATTCTGGTGACTTTTTGAATGACATCACGGTTTTGCTCATGAATATGGAAATTTACATTAGCATAAAAAGCAAAAAAAAAGGGCACCCAAACCCCTTAAACAAGCAGTGTGAAGATCGAAAGTAAGTTAAAGGGAACATGATAGTACAATTCAAGGATTGCATTTAAAAAAAAAATCCATTACATGGGCCCTTTAGAGGGAGTGGCCATGCAGTATATTTTATGGGCCTTATTCACGAGTTGGCCATTTTTTGTCGAGTTCCCTGAATGCATTTCATTAATTGTTAACTGTTCAATGGGATGGCACCAGACTATTTATTCAGGCGCAATGCAGCCTTATTTTACTGTCATTTAAAAAAAAAATATGGCTTGAAACATTAGGGAATGTTTATTTACAAATGGTAAATTATTCATTGATATTTGAAGCAGACTGGAATTTATTACACACTCACTTGCTTTCATTTCTCTTCGCAAGTTCCAAAAATGAAGATTTTACCTCACTTTCAGTTCAATATGGCTGACTCATGAATAAGGCCCATACTACATGTACATCAAATTTTTGCCAGTTGCAAGTGTACATGTGAGCAGCCAAGGAATGTAATTAAGGTTACCGTCACCAGAGGTCTAAGGTCTCTGCTGTTTGGCAGGATAACTGCATTGTTCTTGATTTCCCGTAGGGGAATGATGCCTTACAAAAAAGACGGCAGAAATTCCAATTTAAATTTGAAAGGAAACCCAAGAGGAATTCCTACAGAGACAGTTTTTGAAATGTAAGGCATGGACACATAAAGATCAAAATAACTAGGCCTTTTTTTTCTTTCAAAACAACTTTTTGAGTTTGGCAGGATAATTGCATTGCCCTCGATTGCCTGTAGGGTCATGATGCCTAATACAAAATAGACGGATGAAATTCCAATTTAAATTTGAAAGGAAACCTCAGAGGAACCCTTACGGAGACAGTTTTTGAAAAATAAGGCATGGAAAAATAAATATCAAAACAGTTTTTATTTCAAAACAACTATTTGTCTGTATGTTGGCTAGATACTTTTTTGTGGTCAGATTTGCTTCAGTTGTTGTGAAATGACCAGCAGCAGCGCAGCTGTCTTTGTTAATTTCCAAGGTTTTTTAATGAAAAGTAGACTGAATCTCTTTTTTTTCCATTCAAATTGTATAGATCCAGACACAATGTATTTAAGATGGGATCTCACCCTATGTTGTCAATCATAGAAAGTGGATATTTTTTTCCAAATTTTAACTTTGTTTGGTTGAACTTAGGCAAACCTGACAGACAAAATTGCCAACAGGCGAAAGAAACTTAAGAAAGCAACTGATTTTGAAAAAAAAAAAATGAAGATCTGCAGCGCTGTTTACTAAGAACGGTACGTACTTTGTTAATTTTAGGTTTCTTTTGGGAAAATACAGAAGTGTAGACCTACCGTTTGCATTTTTAACTATTTGAATATTAACCACCTAAAATAACAAAAAGCATCACAAACAGCAGGTTTTCAGGTAGTTTTGTTGACGGATTAAATTTGTCCTAATTGTGTGTGCGTGGGGGAGGGAAAAGGGACAATAAATGAGGTCCACTAATTGCCCCGCCCCCATCGAGGGATTAAATATGTACTTATTGTGGGGGGGGGGGGGGGGGGGGGCATGGGCGGAAAATGAGGTCCCCTCAGTGCCCCGCCCCCATAAAATTGGACCCTAGTGAAGCCATAGTTTGAAAAACAGTGGGCCATGGGTAACTGCACAGTATAGGATTTTGCCAATGGGGTTTCATGTGAATATTCCTGCTAGGGATATGCGTTTGTAAAACATACATGGACAAAATGCTCTCTATGTACACTGACATGCACGTTGGTTTCTATGTTATTTTTGTCATATTTGTAATCGTTATTAGTTATTGCATTATAGTGGACGTATGCAAATGTATTGATTGCTGTGTGTTGTCAGTGTATACAGCTGTGTTAGCATAGCACAGTGCAGTAACGACTCATGTACATGTTCATGGATACTCTTGTGCATCAAGTTTGTGCAGTGATTTTATTTTCCATCATAACACTTGATGTTGTGTATTTGGATGTTCAGTACAATAGGTTTGCTCTTTTTTTTTCTTCACTAAACTGCACATGCACAGCCATTTGTTGATTGAGTATTTGTTTTATTTTTGCTTGTTGGATTTGACTGTTTTGTGGATTTGGTGGTTCTAGTTGTCATTTGCTGTTAACAAACAAAACTTAATGACCACTAAGATCCAAAACCGATTAAAAAATGAAAAAACAAAAAATTGGGCAACAAAGCTAAACAGAAACTGTGAAAATTGTACGAAGAACAACTTATTCCAGTGATATTTGCAATCAAATTAAATAAATACTGAAAAATGCCTGTAAACCCTAAAGCTACAAACTACTACTACTAGTAAACTGTAGCATGAGATACTTCAGTATATAAGTGTGCACAAAGCCACAACACTCACAGTATTCTGTAGTACTCAGTTCTTCATCCCAGGTAATGGCCAGGACGTTATGTACCCTTTCGGAGACATTTTTTTCCATTAGTTATACCATTAGGGAAACACCGGACATTAGGGAGACGTTTCAATGTCTCCTAATGTCACAGCTCCTATTTAGAGGCAAAATTATAATGTCGCAAATAAGCTAGATTGATTGCTGATTGTCTGAAATATAAATATACCAATACTCATGGGGGTAGGACAAGGGAAAATTGAGTTAGGGGTCATTTACCCTGACGTACCTGAATCCATGAAAATCCACCCCCCCTGTTTCGGGGGATTTTGGCAGATTCAGGATACCTCCATATTGCAAAAACTGGGGGAATTTGATGGATTCGGGACTGTAAGCCTAGCGGAGCTGCAGGATTTTGAAGGATTCAGGAGACCTCCATATTGAGCAGTTGGGGGACTTTGATGGATTCAGGATCTCAACAGATGTACTCCCGGCTAACTGGTGAATTCTGATGAACTCACTGGCCACCAAATTTTTTTTGGCAAGGCAAAATTGATGGATTTTAGCGGATTCAGGATGCTTTCTAGTAAATATACCTAAGGGGTTAGGGTTAAAATTGGAAAAATATTTTGTGCACAACCTTATGGGAATGCTTCCCTGAGGTACCATTTCGCTGTTCGTATTTTCAATGTGAAATAGCGTTTTTCTTTTTCGGTTTGCATGCATTCTGTGTCTCACTAAACCTACCAGTCAATCTGTAGATGCAGATCTTTGTGAAACACAATTAAATTTTTGTAGTTATCGATGTATGTATTTACTCGAGCCGTTTCTGTTTTCTGTAATCATATGTCTGAAACCCAGCCAATTTTATTTTTGTTGCGTGTCATTGTGCTGGTACAGTGCTGGTACGTGCATGCCATTTTGTTGTTATCGTTGTAACTCGAGTAGCGAGCCATTGTTATTGCAGCCCTCATATGACAGTATGCTTCATTACGTTCGGACAGAACGTACCTGAGGGGAAAAAACATTGAAAGACATTTGAGTATTACTCAGGGGTTTTGGTAATCAGCCTGGGGGTTTGGTCAGTATCAAATCGGGGCATAAATGATTATAGTGCGCATGCGCAAGGTACATACCGCCCATAGAGTGGTAACAAGCATTTTGATGGACATCTTCAAAAAAAGGGTGATAACACCCAAAAAGCTGCCACCGTTGCATTGCTATCACATATTTTCCAACTCTGGAGATGAAAACCTTGCCAAAAATTGCTTTGACGATTATTCCCCTCATTTGATACCGGTGGGCAAAATTTTTGACTGAGGCTAATGGCCTATAAAGGCCAATTTTTCTGCGTAAATTTAGAAATGGATGGCCAAACAAATTTCATTTCATTGGATATGTTTATGAGCTGATAGAAGTTGAACTGATCTTTACTAGTAATTCACTAATTAAATCAATGTCCAAAAGCACACTTTGATTATTTTTAAGTATATTTTCCTAAGTTCCAAATGTGTTAAGATTTTTTTAACATCCACATATTGTTTTTATTCAGGTCTTAAGAGATTGTAAATATATTCATAAGTTTTTGTACCAAAACAAAAAGCCAGCTTACTTTCTATTGGGAGGATTTGTTATCAATATCTATTTTGTTTTTCTGTTAAGCTTAGCTTTTTAATCTATAGAGCTAAGAAAAGGTTCACTCAGCTCCTTGTCATTTACATGTTGAAAAATGTTGTCTAATGTTGTTGAATATTGTCTGTATTAATTTTAAAAACACCTTAATAAATCAGAAAGTCATGTATGTTTGAAAATATACAATTAATCAGTTACTTTGTTAACTGATTGATTTCTAATTTTTTTTCTAATCAGGCTGAAGCAGAGCTGCGTGTGGCTCAGTCAGAGTTCGACCGACAGTATGAGATCACCAAACTGCTTCTGGAAGGGATCAGCAGTGCCCACGTGAGTATTCAGCATGCCCGTTTAAAGACTGGCCCAACTTGGAACAATTCTTGAACAAACAAACACCCACGATCCACAAATTCAGTTGATCACTTTCCACGCAATCAGGTATTCGTCCCACATACGCTGTCCATGATGAGAGCATGCACTTAACAGAATGGTGGCAAACTGAGATTGCCGAGCCAAATGGTTCTAAACGCCGTGCTATTGCCGTGCCCAATTCAAAAATGTCAAAAACCATGCACCACCAGATCCCTCAAAGTCCACTTTGAGGATTTGAAGGATTTTGAAGGATTTTGAAGGATTCAGGAAAGTTTAGAGCCAAGCCTGGCATGATTCCCTTTGAATTGATAAAAGAAAGTGTCATGAATTGGATGTATACATGTACTTTGTACAGGACTTTCGAGGAAGACTCCCTCTCTGGCTGGCAATTTTAGCCGCGCCATCACAGCAGTCAAAATCAATCAAGTGACTGTTTTAACAGCTAAGAATTCCCTTGCTAATTTGATATAGCCACCCTTTGACTGGAGGTGATTGATATGCCAGCTGTGTCTACCAGTTACCTCTTTTGTCTGTTGATGGCATTTGACTAGTCACAGTGTTTACACTAATGTGATCTGACTCTTTGTTACTAGTCAGTATACAAAATGCAAGGCAGGGACGTGGAAGAAATTCTTGACTGTCTGTGAATGATCAGACAATAGGAGGTTTATTAGTTAACAAAATTAAGGAATATTTCTGGAAAGAATGCGTACGGACTCAGTTTTAAGATATTTCACAAACTATTCACTAATTACCCACCAGCCTTCTGTTTTTCCTCCGATCACTAGAGATCAAGTAATTTACTTATAAAAGGTGTAACTTCCCATCTGTGTTATTAAAAATTAGAAAAATCACTGGATGGAAAGTCTAATGAAGCCTTGGAATGTCCTCACTGTGATTTTTAAGTTGAATTTCTGTAACCCATTTTTTCATTATTATGACTTGTTTATTTCCTGTGGGGAGTGTTGCCTAGCAGTTAGGGTTCGTGACTCATGATCAAAGGGTCTGGGGCGCGAATCCAGCTACTGGCCATATGTTGTGTCCTTGGGCAAGCCATATTACTCCAACTTGCCTGTCTCCACCCAGGAGTATAAATGGGAACCGGCACTAGCTGGGGAGTAACCTGCGATGGACTGGCATCCCGTCCAGGGGGAGTAGAAATCTTCTCATTCGTTTCATGCTACTGAAACCGGAGATAAACGCCGGCCTGATCGGCCACATTGGCTCGTGACAGACTTGACCTTTTACTTTGTTTACGTTATTTTTTTATGACAATAACTTCCTTGATATCATCCTACCTGTTTCCTTTCTCTTGCCAGTCCAACCATCTCAGTCGACTGCAATACTTCATCGAGGCCCAGCAGGCCTACTATGAGCAGTGCTTGAAGGCCATGACGGAACTCCAGAGTCAGATGGCCAAGTAAGATCCAACTTGGCAGCAACCATAGCCTTTAGTCAAGTCCCACGCGCCTATACCCGGACCATCCGGACACGTAACGCACCTCGCATGCTGGCACGTAAAAAGACTAGCACGAGCGGTGAAGCCGCGAGGGCCTTTACTATCTCGTGGAACTAATCACTTATTCATTTATTCACGTAATATAAATCAAGCAATATAAACCAATCATCTAAAGGTAGTTTGCGGTTACCAGCAACAGCACACGCACCATATCATTCGAGTGGTGTCTGGCGCCAGACGACGGCTAATTTACGTTAGTAATTCTGCATTTTCATTGGTCAATTCACAACGGGTAATGCATTATGCATGTCTACCAAATCGGTAGACAAATGTAAAGAAAAACATAAGCGTTCTCCACGAGATGGTAAAGGCGCTCGCGGCTTCACTGTGCTAGTCTTTTTACGTGTCAGCATCCGGGGTGTGTCACGTGTCCGGGCAAGCGCGTGGGACTTGACTAAAGGCTACAGCAACCACAGATCCATATCGTGGCGCCAATTAAGCACAGAAATCTGCTAAAGCACAGATAATTATTTGCTTAGCAAAATCAGGTTACCAGCCAAACTGCCATTCAGTTTATATGGTTTGTCACTGGTACTCGGCTGAATCATGCTTAGCACTTTATATATTCTGCTTATACTTAGTTACTAAATCTATTTGTTGGGAGTGATTCTGGAATTAACGCCAGTCTGATCCGGGGGTTACATTCCACGACTGGGTGCTGTTTTTACAGGAAAGTCGCTTAGCGAATTTGGTTCCCAAAGCAAATAGCAGCCAGGGACCCGTCTGGCAAGCCACCTTGGCTGGTGACCTGTGTGTGCTCAGCACATATTTTCTGCACTTAGCAAATTTGTGTACCTAGCGGCTCTATGAAAATCCCCCCTGATATCTATTCCAGATATATGACCACCTATATTATGTGGGACTAGCAAGCTTATTTTGTGTGTGTACAAAACCATTTTTTTTCTCTACTGTTTAGAAACTGTGTTCCCTGTTACCTTTTCAAAAATAAGAATATGGATTTTTTTGAGGGCTGTTCAGATTTTAATCTTTTAAAACCAATTTGGACAAATCATATTTCATACCCTTTCATGGCACCCAACATGTAAACGTGACAGAACAATAAACGCCCCTCCCAAATGTTTTTACATTTGTGCAATATGATTGCCTTTTAGTCAGACACAGGGCAAGTAATTATTTTCATAGTTTAGCAGAATAACACCAATGTAACAATTTCTCTTCTAAGAAGAAACACAGAAATTGCAAACTCTATTTGATTTGATACTGATAGAAGTAACAGCGGACAGGCCCCCCAAATGGCCATGGAACCACAGGAAGGGTAAAAAGGCCAAAGGTGAAAGTTCACAGGCCAAAGGTGGGTTTTTTTGCCAAGCAGAGATCTGTGGTGGAGTGTCAGTTCTTTGCATGCACCAACTATTTGCCTAGTTACGGAGTTTTTAAAAGCAACTGTGCTCAGCCAGTTTGTCTCTTTTTTTTATGAACAGCGGTATTGAATAACCATGCATCGGATAAAATTATCTGTTTCTTTGACGTTTTAATTTTGCTAGCATTTTTGTGTTTGAAGGGTCATTCGTTCACTTTTGAATTTTAGTTTGAAAACAAAGTTGGTGCAAGCTCAGATTCGCACAGTCACCACGTGCTCTCTATTATTTTAGTTTCGTGCATGATAAGACAATTATCATCGAAAGTGGTTCATCTTTTCTCCTTTCTTTTCTTTTTTGGCCATTTCCGCTTTCCCTTGCCCTCTCTGGTCACTAATTTCTCCGCTCCATTTAGTATCCCCGGGTCGTTGGGAAACATCCGCCCCTATAACCCTCCCCAGGCTGCGGGTAATTCCTCCACAACCCCCTCCGCGCCACCTATAGGGGGCGACATACTGCAAGACAGCCCCACAGACCCGCAAAGTGGCAGGCGAAAGGCCCGGGTGCTGTACGACTACGACAAGGCCAGACCCGACAGAACTGTCCTGTCTCGCAGATGAGGTATGCATGTGGTGGCACT